>JAECUM010045177.1:0-17695 GCA_016617855.1 Megalonaias nervosa
GAAACTAGGTGTTAAATTCTTTTGAAACTCTCATATCTTCCGAATCATTCCAATTAGAATCAATTAAGTTAGGTAAGGAAGATATAAGGTAAAGTTCAGATAAACGACACGTGATCCTACAAGGACTTTAGTTTTGGTTAAAGGTCAGACTAACCTAATTTCTATTTGGCAATATTGACAAAAATTTATTTGTTTACCGATTCGAGTATTTCGAAATACTTTGATTAATTCAGGCCTTGTATTGCAGTTTCTTGCTATTGAGTGTTAGATTGACATATACAAGGACTATTAAGCAGAATGGTTTATCCTTAATTGTATTACTGGTCTTGTACGAGTTATTGAAAGAATTATTTGATTTATTTAATTTTAATGATTTCGTTGAAATTATTTTTGTTTTGTAACATTCATTTAAAGACTAGGATATTGGACATATTGGAATTATCGTAAACTTATTTAAAGACACTTGCATTTATAACATAGTGATTTTTCTGTATTGCTGGTACATCAGTAAATGCAGACACCATTCAGAATGCATTTGGAACTTCTTCGGATTACTTGGAACTATTGAAATAGACTGAACGTTCAGGAAGTTTCCGAAATTAGTTCACCATACTGTAATTTTTTCAGTTCTATCACTTTGTGTTTTAGGGAAAACAATTTATAATTTCAGTTATACATAATTTGTTGGTTATCGTTTTATTGTTACGTAATTCCTAGAGTCGTAACAGTACCAGGTAAAAGTGTTTTTTTATACTGACTTTATTTTCACATCATGTTCATGCATTTAATTACCAAGTGGTGCAAGAATGAACTGAACATCTGCATTACAGAAAAAGACGGTAAACTAATTTATGTTTCCACATTCTGTTTTCTTTTTAAGTGAAACGTCTTGTTGCGGTAAACATACTTTACGAAGTCCAAGTGATATTAGTTAAAATCTCCAGAAATATTTGCTGAGAAATACGATATGATGCACAAGATCAGTCGACAAACAATGACTTACTCTTGAAGAACAATTGCATTAGAACTTCCTCTGATTGGTAGAATGAACAGATGCAGCCATTAGACAATGTCTGCAAAGACATGTTGACACAAACATATATGAAATATTAAAGAAATATAGTTTGAACGTATGGACATAAAGAAAGAAGAAATAGGCAACAGAATAAGACCTTTGTGTGTGTGTGTGTGTGAGAGAGAGAGAGAGAGAGAGAGAGAGAGAGAGAGAGAGAGAGAGAGAGAGAGAGAGAGAGAGAGAGAGTGCGGCAGAAAGATCTACTAAAATTGAGGTGACACAACATACTGACGAAAAGACAGAGAAGAAAAAGACCTCAGAAGCACATGATATGTCTAAGCAGTTATTTATTACCCGATCTGATAAAAGCCATGCAAACCAAATGAAAGGATGTAATAAAAAAGACAGATGCAATACCGAACATTCAACAATAATAAAAGCCAATTGAACGACAGATACACTTGGATTTGGATGATTTTTTAGTACCATGATTTGTCTATTCACTATGATGTTGTTTTAGAAAAGAATTAAATACTTTTACCAATTTCAATAAGCATTTAAATAGATTACAAATATATTTAATAAATATGCATTTAATAAACAGATACGGTAACATAATGTAAATATATAATTTTTTACAGAAAGAAAGAAAAGGAAAGTATCTCAGGGTGCATAACATCATAATCCAGGAAACCATTGTACTATGCAAACTCCAAGTAGTATAGAATTAGAACAAATGCTTCTGTAGTAATGCCTTGTTGGCCCCAGTGTCTTAATTGTGCCATGTAACTGTCTTACATAGCTCAATGTAAAGGTTAGATGAGATGGTAATAATGTGCATATTACAGATGATTTCTTGCGGCTGTGAACATATTTGTAAGTTGAATGAGCACAACATTTTCATTACATTCAGAAATTTATGGTTACCAGTCTGTGTGAGAACATATCATAGAACAAGGTATGATTAATAAAAATGTGAGAACGGTAAGGTCGGGATGGGCTAATGCATAAAACACTCACACTTTCTTATAGAAGTTAATCAGTTTCTAGTTTATGAAAAGACATTATGTGCATCTCTCGATTTCTAGATAATAAATAATTATTGTTCTTTGTATATCAGGTGTGTTCTTTGATGGGTGCGGTGTATGTAATAAGAAGGCTGTAATTGTGATTTGAAGCATTCCGCAACCTGACAGAAGAACAAAAATTAAAATAGAAAACATCACAACTCAAAAAATAAAAACACTAAAACTTTAACCAACCAGTGCCCAGATAAAATAATTAAAGATATAAGGAACGCAATGATGAAGAATAACTTAACAACATGTAGTGATAACACTATTTCTAACACGTTTGGATAACTATAACGTAACCAGTCTTTAAATAGATTTATCATATAGCAAAATAGCGGAAAATCAAATAAGATATAAAGACTGTAAGTCTGATTGCTAATTTATTTGGATTTTTCATCAGTTTTGTGCAAATCAGATAAAGTTAATAAATGTAAACTCTATCTTCTTTGTGGACAAGATATTTTCCATATTTCGTTTAGGCACATAAATAAATTCATCGAACACGTAGAAGTACCATGAATTAAACCACAAGCAATTAATAATGGATAAATGTCTTAATTGCATTGAGGTGGACATAAGATAAATTCCACTACTCCCATTACAATAGTGAGAAAATGACACAGCGTTTGATAGAACCCATGGGGCTTTTATCTGTCATTTAAATAATTATTTTATGTTGTGTTAAACATTACGGAGAAACAAAGTGTGTACTAGATGTGATCAAAACGTAATATAATGTCGTCTTCCACGTTGTTGTTGCATTCTGTTCAATATTTATATAGATTAAGATAAGTCCTGGTGATAAATAAAATAAATAGCACATTTTACCATGGAACTAGTAACCTTTTTCTACACAATGGGTGTTCTTATCTTTAGGATTGAACATAGAAGGATACAACATAGGAATCACCCCTGTAACAATTATTTGCAATCAGTGGAGGACATTTCCAAATAAATAGTGATAATGTGAAAAATACAATTCCATCATAAAGAATCATCGTAAAATATTTTAGTTTATATTGGTCTTTTATTCCAAAGATTTGATGCCTATGGAAAATGTGCTTATCCAAATTCATATGGAATCTTTGGTTATTAGAGTAGAGATAAGTCAAAAGTTAAAACAAAACAATGAAAATAAACAGTTAATGAGGTCAGAATACAAGTTTGATTACAAGGTTTCAGAGTAAACATATGGGAGCGTGTCTATGCCATCCACTATATTTTGTCACGATAACATAATCTTATTCAACTTATGTTATTTTACTTGTGATAGTATAATCCAATTAGATGATCTCGTCCTGATTTTCAGTTTTGTTAAACACATAATCCGTGTACACTTTTAACTCTTGACTTTTCTGTAATAACAATGCCTACTTTCTTTTCATACGTGCAAATTATAAAATCATTGAAGCCATTTCAACAGGTAATTCTTGTATTGGTACACCCTACAGCTCATCTTCTGGTATTTGTATTTATCAAAAAACAAAAATTAAAAAAATAAAAAAATATTATGTTTTTGAAGTTCCTTATATAGTAAAACTGAATATTTAATTTTATATCATTGCAAACGTTATATGTTTCTACATGTATACGTGACACATTTAACTTGTCATTAAAAAGAATTTACGTGGATCTATCACTAAAATCCGCCATTACAAGTTAGATTAACTTGATTGTTTTTATTATTTAAACTAGATAATACTTTATCTTTATCTATCATTGTTCTTGTGCCAATAAAATATCCTTTGTAGATTTAACTATTTAATTTAGTGCACAGTATAATATTCGTACATAAGGAATGACTGGCATTGACATTGTTGTATCACATTGTTCATCACTAGGTCGTTATAGTACTAGTGCGTTATTTTGGCAATTAATCTTCTAACTCTGTTAAATCTAACTCAATCATGCTTAACGAAAAGTGTATACTTCTTAGATGTGTTCAAACATATGCATGCTAGACAGCGATAAACACTCTAAATGTATACTCGCTTTGGTACAAATATTTCAAAATTTTCAGTTGTGGAGGCTTTTGAATTAGTATTTATACATTAGGTAAACAAAACTTTGAAAGGAAAGCGTAAACTTGTATAATACATGGTTAGGTCAGAACAATATTAAGTAAAACTCCGGCATGTGTGGTCCATCAAGCTACTAAACATTTGTTACCTTCCAATTTTTACATGTACAGTTTCTGGTTAGAATGGAGTTTGAATTCGAAGATAGATATATACAGATCTATCTCAGCGTTGAATTGGAAAACTTCTCACTCAACTGGAATTTATATTTCAAAATTAGGTACTATTCAGTACTTACCATTCGTCTACCTAGCGATTGACAAGGTGATTGGCCGATCTCCTTGGAGCACGTCTAAGCCATGCGTATTGTAAAGCATAAGATATAGAGCAATTGGAAAGTCGGACTCTTTAACTGTCCAGTACATGGCAATAGTGAGATATGCTGAGAAAATGGAAACGTTGCTTTTAGGATTGATTGAAGAACACTTAACGTTTTTGATGTCCAGCAATGCTAGCAAAACAGCGTCCGCTTGAAAACTTTGGAATTTAGATCACACAATATGGCAACCGAATGACAGTTTGTGTCAGAACAAATCTTACTCTAGATACTGTATTTTGTCAAGTATGATGTTTACCCTGAATAATTTTATGCCATAAAATTTAAAATGTAAATATATTTAGGGAAAAACGATTCTCATAGATTTCGTTTATTCATTAATTATGTGTAAACTTTTAAACCCTTACTTTTAATTCTGTAAAATCTTTACAAATCCTTTAATTAATAAACACCTTATAACAGGTGTCATGAAACGGAATAATGTTAACATCATGAGTTTTTGCAGTATTAAAAATGAGATATCTGCTTCTTGTAATCTTTTGTAACAAATGTAAGCTAGAGTACTTAAAGCATCCGACTTCGAAGATTCGGTTGTGTAAATATATGTAATGATTTTAACTCTTTTAATGCAATAGTCAATGTCAAATGCTGTTGTATAAAGAGCAAATAGAAATATAAAAATATGCATAGATAGACAAACAAGGATTTGTAAAATGAAACGTTTTGCACATATTATTCTCTTGTTGGTCGGTATATGAGTACATTTGTGTCAAACGAGCGCTGTTTGCAAAGCTACGCTGTACTTGAAAATATGAGCACTTTGGTGTGATTATGTCTTAACATTTAGAGACTAATTAATGATACCTCAAAATATATATTCAGAAATGCAGCGAGAACAATAGCCGAGCGATTGTGTTTCACAAACTGACTTGATAGTTTGTTGAGTCCGTAACATGCTAGAACTAAGCGCTTAAGACTAGGATAGTTACGTACTATGTACACTTATCTCCTGCAGTTATAAATTGAATGAAATGGTCTGTAATTATATTCAACACAACCCTATAATGTTAGGTGTAATGAAACAAGATAACACGTATTTCGTTCACATTAGAGTGTTCGCATGAAACTATTAGCTCTCTTCACTTTTTAAAAATGTCAGACCGACAGCCTAGGCAGCATTTTCCTTTGCGCTTATGGTTGTTATTCCGACAGTACTAGAAACGGGGTAATCTCGCTCTGCCTGGCTGACACTCAAACCACTTAAAAGTTCCACCAGACACCGCTCGTTTCCCCTAACTGATCCATTAGAAATAATGTCAAACATAACCAGAAATATACAGCAATGCTGCAATACAATCACTTTCTTTCACTCTCTTTCACTGCACAGGCGTAACTACTCAAGCAGGATAAAATAATTTCCACCCGTTTTTTTTCATACAGAAAATAAAAATAAAATGGTTCAATTAGGTGCATCTAACAGGAAACATAGCTTTTCAGGGAAAAATAACTGATATCTTTATGTATACCACAAATATAGTTGTTATCCAACGCATTCAACATTGTTGAATTTAAAACTGTATACATTTAGGTTAAGTCAGTCATGGGTATTAATTCTGCAAGATGAAACAATTTTATAATCAGATTCTTACTTATTTCAGGATCAGCCGATAGTCAAGGTTTCTTGCAAAGAATCTAGTACAACATAAAACATGTTTGCAAACTTACAACAGGAACAAAAGAAGCATGAATGACTCTAAAACAGGAACGAAATTTGATTGCTCAGATCTCTCCTTATGTACACCTTTAAGAGTCTATTACGACGATATGTCGCAATATACCCACTTGACAGATCTTACTACTAAATGTATTTCAAAATGAATATTCATGTGACCTAACTCATCTCAAGGAATTAACTTAATTTTTCTAAGATACCGCCTGTCCAGTGTGAAGAAAGCCTACTCTTGTCAACATATTTACTAATAATTTTATTATTAGTAACTATAAACACATACGTAATCATATATTTATAGATCCTACGCAATTTTACTAATCAACGTACGATAGATCCTAAGCATGTACACCCAAATCGAACCATATATAATCACTACACTTTTACAGTAATGAATAAAAATTTTAAAAAAATAGATAAAATATAGACCAGGAGTTAAATAAATAAAATGTAAATATTTCGTAATAAAGAACATTTTAAGGAATAGTATCTGTTTCTGGCGTTTTGTAATTAGATTCATTTTCTATAGAGACAGCTAAAGTGTCTTGCCAGGTACAAATGTAGTGCTATGTGTAGTTTTTGAATATGTTTGCATCATGAAATTTTATACAAACAAAAAATATTATTCTTCCATATTTTGTATTCAGTGCTAAATCTTTTCTTATTTTGCTTTGTTTATGATTCCTCATTTTCAGGTAGCTTGATTACTTTAATTGCAAGGTATATGTCCTTTTCACTTGACAGTATCCCTTGCTGTTTTATTTAAAAGTATTGCAATCTGTCGTGATGGAAGAGTTAACAAATTGAATTGTAGACTCTCGTTTCCGTTCCATTGTCCAAAAGGGATATATATATATATATATATATATATATATATATATATATATATATATATATATATATATATGTATATACATATATCTATATATATATATACTTGGTTGAAGCGACACAGGCAATGATACAGTCATAGCCGTTTACTGCGGAGATAAATGGCTGTTGTTTTAAGCGCATTAGATTATATGTCATATATTTGTTGTAGTTAAATTACAGGCAAAACTTACATTTAACTGAACTCTGGACACCTGAAGACCCCATCCTTCAGGATGTAATATTCTTTCTCTTGAAATATTATACAATATTATGCATACCTGTGGTGCCAATACAGTTTTATTTTCCAAACACATATATACACCCTTATATATAATATGGGCATGTTGGTATTAGTATTTGACACAACAGAAGGTAAAAATTTACCAATACTTATTTATGCCTTTCAGCTGCATAAAATTGTCTTAGTTCTATTGGATATGGTATACCCCCACTCTTTGATTGGATGTAATATCCAAATACCAAACTCACAACTTTGTCCTTGGCCTCATTACGGCATGGCTGTGAAACAGACGGGCACGAGAATAGGAATGTGTTGTCCGCGTTCACCCTAATTTATAGTGGAAAGCATTCAATTGTCAGATACGTAAGTTTGAAGTTCATACTTTGATGTTTTAAACTTATGTTATAATGATAGATTGAACGCAGCAGTTAATGCGTGACAATTCCTATATCAAAGCTGTATACGGTGTGAAAAATTGGAGGATGATAGATTGTTTGCGTCTACATTTGGATGCATAAAGCCAGCAGAGGTGTTACAAAAACACGAAATAATGCCCGACGAATGTTCAAGAAAAATATTGGGCAATTTATTAAGTTCTTATTAAATAAATCAGGACTATCCATGGTTCGTTATGAGTTATCCATATTTCTCTGATATAATTAAAATTTCACAGGACGTTGCTAAATCTATATGGTATATTTTCATATAATGTTTTGGTTGACTCCCATATGTCTCAAATTCTGTAGTTAAAGCACTTTCGTATTTGCAAAAGCATTTACACAATTAGTTTCTATCATTTACAGGTACACTACTCTATTTACATGAGGCGTGTCCGGTACACAATTCACTTGTTATGGTAAATATTTCTTGCATGAAGCTGATAGAGAGATAAATAAGGAAGCATTAGCTTACTTCAAGAAATAAAAGCCGTTTCAAATTACTGCGTATAGCGAACCAAAGACGATAAAGAGAACTCTAATGCGGGATTTAAAATTATATATTGTATCACATTAAAATTTATCCTAATTTTTCTTTAGAAATATCCTTCTCTTACGGAAAAATAAGATTATAGTTTCATGTGTTATATTCTATTATGTTATAATTGATTATATAAAATTGTTCTTAATTATTGTGCTATCGCGGCAGAATAAATTTGTATTCCATCACATTAGAATCGATTCTAAAAATTTCCTTAATCACCGTGCTTTTAAGGCAGAATAAGATACTAATTTTACTCTGTCACATTATAATTGTTTACAAAGATTCTATTATACTAAAACTAAATCTAACAGTTTCTTAATTTTCGTGTTTTTAATGCCAGTTATATTCTATATTTGTCGCGTGTTCTCAAGGGAGTAAAACAACGTATAAAAGCATAGCAACACCAAGGGCTACCGAATCTCCCTCAGAGATGTCCAAATTTACAAGTCATTCAAAATAATAAGTTAAATATAAATGCAAATTAAGAAGGCGAGTTTTGGTAGAAAACCAAGAGCCTCGGAGACAATAAGCCTAGACGATGAACAAGTTTGATTTCTGATGTCGAAATGAACTGTCTCACAAAAGCTGCTTTGAAATTGTCCCTTTTTAACTTTTTTAAAATACAATTTTGGATTCAGATGCGATTAAAGTGAATCAGGCATTAAATAGCTGAAGTCCTTCCAACAACGAGCGTGCAAGTGACTAGGTATAAACATATGTCTTCCTTTTCTGGTAATAACAATGACAATAAATATACTTACATTTTTGCGTCTTGAATTTCTGGAATGTATTTTCTTAGTTATTTTGTAAATCCGAATTACACGGTTCCAAACATTGATCAACACCGCGAAATTATAACGTTGTTTCGACTATATTTCCAACAGAAATCACATTCTCCTTACTGTGCTTCAAGCGAAGTGAGTGCGATATACCATAACACAAAATATTTAATCCTGTGTCTTTTTGTTCTCGTTGTTGTTGTTGTTGTTGTTGTTGTTGTAGGGTTTTCAGTACAGGATAGGCTATACATGGCGGCCAATGTGAATGGTGGAGGAAGAACCCCGGAAAGAACCACCGATCCAGGAGAAGCTACTGGCAAGCATTCTCACGTATCCACACTGGCCAAGCCCGAGATTCAAACCCACGCAGACAGAACTGAGACTGCAGTGATCCATAACTGTGAGCGCTTTAGACCACTCGGCCACTCGGGGCCCCTTGTGTCTTTTTGAGAATCTCAGTTAAATCCGTTCTTATATTTCCCACCTTATGATTCCAAACAACCTTTGACGGAACAGACACACAGGTGCAGCTGAATCAAGGACAATCTCTTCAATGCTCCAATCACGTGAACATCTTACGGAATCGAGACAGGTAATCAATCCAGTCCATCCCAAACAGAAAAGCAGAATTTAGTTTGATCGACAGAACAACAAATCCATTCATTCCAGAACAATTGGAAATGTTGTTTCAATGCGCATTCGTGCACAGTATGACTCTATATTTCAATTTTAAATGAGCCAAAAAGAGAATTATTTTCTAACGAATGACTGAGCGCGCGACCAAATTCAAAAGGTCACTTGGCAGAGCTATGTGCGCATTAATGTTGTTACTGTGTATTGATGAGCCTAAGGATGTGTATTTCCTTTGGAATATATCTGAATTTTCAATAATGCAAAGTTCATGATTTTTACATTATTCTGTTTTTTTGACTTGTTATTCGATGTTTATTAGTTCAGGCATATGAAACGATTTTACAGTATATAAGTTAAGTTTTATAGCTTTATACATAATTAATGACCAAACAATATCTTTGAGAATCTTTGAATTTCTCTAAATATATTCAGATTTTAAATTTAAATTTCAATGGCTTGAAATTATCCAGTCTAAGCTGCATACTTTCTGAGAAAATACAGCATCTGAAGCCAGTTTTGCTCTGACACAAACCGTTATGTGGTTGCTTTGTCATCTAAATAAGAATACGGATGCTGTTTTGGCAGCATTTTTGGACAACTAAAAATGTTATTTAAGTGTTCCTCGATGAATCGTAATCCAACGCTTGCGTTTTCTTCTCATAACTTACTAGTGCATGTAATGGACAGTAAAAGTTTATGGTCACCAAGTTTTGTATATCTTATGCAATACACTCCAAGCTAGTGGGCCAATTGCCTTGTCAATCGCTCGGTAAAGAAGGATAATTTCAATTCAGTAGTTTCTTATCATAAACATTTACATGCGTATAGAATGAATATTACAAATATTGCGCGGTTATCAAATGCTATATGTGTAACTTTAAACAAAATTTCAACACGGTAATTGTCAAAAGCTGCAAAGGAGAGGATAGACAAATAAAAACAATCTTTCTAATTAATTACTCTAAAAATATTAATATGTTTCTTATTTCAAACGCTTCATAAATAAATTTCGCTAATAAAGATATTATTTTATTATTTCTTAACAATTCAATGTACTTGTGCATGGGTGGTTTATTCCAGAAGTACTTTCGAATTATGTTTACATGCAAGACAGTATACAAGGGGCATACTAAAATAATTATATTCATCTTCAACAGTATGGTTGGGACAGAGCAAAATAATTATATTCATCTTCAACAGTATGGTTGGGACAGAGCATGCTATATATTTCATTCTATTGACTCTATTGCTTCCATTTCTCCCAGTTTCAATTCTCAATTTTGGGGAGACAATCAGAGTTTTATTAAAGCTGATCGATGATCATGGCTATTCAAGTATTTGGAATAATCTTCGAATCCGAAATCTGTTTTCAAATGTTTATATTTAGACAGTTTGATTGAATTCTGTAATTTGTTATTGCAGTATGATAGTAATACATCTATTACTCTTTGTTTAAAAATTGGAATAAATGTCGAGCACTTCACCAAAACCAAATCTGTTTAAAGTCTCTTTTAGGGCGTGACCCAGTTAATACAGTTATTTGATTCGTTTTCAATGCATAACTGCCTATATGCAGTGCTCACTATAATATTTGCAGAATGTTTAATTCTACACCAATATTTAACTAAATGTACCAGCCTTAACGATTTAAGTAGGATTCTTCCAAGTTCAACATATACACCGACGTCAGACGTAAGATATTTATACAAGTTTTCCAATTAGTCAACATTTTTTAAACATCGTAGATGCATCCGCTTGGTGAAAACAATATTAATCCGATTTATAGTTTGCAAGTCTGAATTGAAAATAAGCATTGAAGCAAACTGAAAATCACGACGCGATGATTTAATTGGATTATGCCGTCAAAAGTTATACAAAATATTTCGAATTAGGTTGCATTGTTATCATGCGAAAATATATGTAGTGGATAGCATAGACACACTCTCATATGTTTACTCTGCAACCGTGTAATAAAAATGGTATTCCAAACTTTTTAGTTTTTTACTTCCTTTTTTTTTTTTTTTTGTTTTAGCTATTAAAATTATCTCTACTTTACATAAAACAGATTCCACATTATCTTTGTTAAACAAATGCTCTATGGGCTTCTTATCTTTGGAATAAAAGACCACTATAATCTAACATTTTCACTAGGATTCTTTATGATAGATTTGTATTTTCACATCATGACTGTATATTTGGTAATGTCCAGCACTAATTTCTAAGTTGGTTACTGGGTGATTATTCCACTGTTGCAGGTAAAGTATGCTATTGCTTTCATTTAATACCAAGGTATATTTTAATTTACATAAATATTGGACAGAATACAAGTTACAACAACATGAAAAACGGCATTATATTCCATTTTTATAACATCTAGTACAAACTTTGCGTCTCTGTAACTAGAAATACTAAATAAACGTATTATTTAAATGTCAGATAAAAGCTTCATGTATTTTATCAAATGCTGCATGTTATTGTCTCACTATCAAGACATGTATCCATTATTTATTGCTTGTAGTTTACTTCAGTATAGTTCTCTGTGTTTGATGAACTGAATTATGAGCCTGAATGAAATATAAAAAAATCTTGTCCAAAATGGTACAGTATACGTTTAATTAACTTTATTTGATTTGGAGAAAATTGGTAAATAACTTCAGTACATTACCGCTCAGAATAGCATTCTTTAATTTTACGATGGTTTCAACATTTGATAAATCAGTTTGTATACATTTCGTCTTAATAGTATCTATACGTATTAGAAATGTAATTGGGGTGTATGGGGTGTCCATGGAGGGGTAGCACCTCTGGTTGGGGGAAGCAGTCGTACTTCCTGGAGGGTAGCTCGCCCACCTTTGGTCCCCAATTGGCACTCAGCTCTCACCTGTGGCTCCAAGCAGCTGTAGCATGTGCAGCGGCCACGTCCCGGAAAACGGCCTCGACTGGCCGGCTAAACCAGGCTGAGGGTAGCCGACGGGTCTTAAACCCTCGGTGAGTTAGGCTTTGTCTACCTAGCATGTGAAGACTGGATTCGGCAGCCTGCGCGGAGGAACCACCAGCTGGTCAACGGGCAGAAAGGCGATTCCCAGCAAAGCGCCGTGGAGCGCTAAGAGCATGACGAGACACATTGGACGTCCTGGTCATCCACTGCACTCAACTCAATCTCCGGCCGTCTCGACTTTGTCATGCTGATGGACTCAGATGGTTTTGGGCGAGAGAGTGAGGTCGACGAACTGCGCAACTCTTCCTCACTTAAAACAAAGTCACCGCGCAAGTCACCCTTGTTATCCACCCATCCCATTTGATCACCCACCAAAGTCCTGTGGCGACAGGCAAGCGACGAAGCGGCAGGTGTGGCAGCCGTAGCCGCAAACCTGCACACAGACGGCTCAGGCCATTAGGGTCGTTCACCACTGACACGGAGCAGCAGTGGAGTCCGGCAGCCCCCTGAGCGACTGAGCAGCCCTTTTCAGGAATGCACTGCTCACCTCCTTGGCATGAGGAAGGGGCTAGAAAAGGTGCCCTAAACATTGCCTGCTCTAAACCTCCCTAGCCAGTTACCGCAGCTGGTGGGGACCCTACTCCAGCGGTCGAAACACAAAGAAGAAAATGAGGATTGTTCCTCTCTCACTTGGCGCATGGAATGTACGCACCTTACTGGACAGAGATGACGCGGAAAGACCCCAGAGGAGAACTGCCTAATAGGAAAGGAACTCGCCAGATACAACGTGGACATTGCTGCCTTGAGTGAGACCCGGCTTGCAGGAGAAGGCGAACTCTGTGAAAGGGGCTCTGGATACACGTTCTTTTGGAGCGGCCGAGGAAGTGAAGAGCGCCGTGAGGCTGTTGTCGGCTTTGCAGTGAAGACAGCACTGATTGGCAAATTAGCTGGACCTCCCAAGGGAGTAAACGACAGACTCATGATATGTAGATAACATATAATAAGTGAGAAAAGCTAGCAAATAAAAGACATTAAATATACATAACACTATATCTAATGCAGGACACACAGTGCATACCCAAACAAAGTCCTGTCTAATGCAGGACACACAGTGCATACCCAAACAAAGTCCTGTCTAATGCAGGACACACAGTGCATACCCAAACAAAGATATATATAAGTGCTAAGGACGGAACACTAGAATCATTCCGTATTATGTATACGTATTTCTTGCAGTTATAAATTCAACTTATTGGTTAGTAATTATATTAATAAACAAAACCTTCACATGAAATTATGTCCTCTCCCTCTTGCAAAATCAGATGGACTGCCTGTGCAGCAGACTTCTTTGGTCTTATCGTTTGTCGCAGCATCTAACAGGAAAAAAAATTACCGGTTATCTTTCGGTATTGCAAAAATATGGATATTCTGTATTGCCTTAAACATTATTGAAGTTTCTACTGGATGCGTTTAGGTTAGTCAGTCTCGTGTATTAATTAAAATTAAAAGTTGCATAATCAGGTTCTTACTTCTTATTAGATGAGTCAATGATCAAGTTATTCTGCACAAATGATCGAAACAATTTTAAGTCATGCAAGGTGTTGACATGCTTAATTGTTCAGTCAACATAATGTTGACAGAGTCTTTGGTGTAAAATGCTTTAGGAAAGGATATTTATCACTTTTAGAGAACTTTTGTCTTACCTGACAAAGGACAGAGGTTTGTCTCGATTGTTGTGCTCACTGCCCCAGAAAATCAGAAAATAAGTCATATTTTTGAGTTACATGCCTAAATATTGCTACTCAATATTTTGTCTTTTCTAGCTTGTTATTCAATAACATTTCCTTTAATGCTGATTATTTGAACTTAAGAATAATGAGGTTGTGATAAGATTAATATGATGTCTTTGACTTTGATCCTATCATTAATTCATTTTTATACACCACGTAGCACCTTGGAGACAAAACAAAAAAAAAAAAAAAAAAAAAAAAAAAAAATACGCAAACGCATCATAGAAGAGACAAATGGTGATAATGTGTTAAACATTTATCAAATGTAGTCCCATATAGTTGTAAGACTGATTGAATCCATATGTCCCGAAATTAAATACCTATTTTGTTTAAATCATGATTCACTTTATGCTTTGCTCAATGGGCTATGTCGTTATCATTTTGTATAAAAGGTACACCTGAAAATAATAATCTGTAGTGTGCTGGACAACATAGGGTGTGGAAGCTACTGAAATGCAACTCTATTTAGCCTTGTTTGTCATAGGCCTATGCCTGTGGCAAAACTGTAAGTAGGATTTTCTAATATCTCTTTTATCAAGAATAGGTTCATTGCACATAATTGTACAAATTTGGTCACTACCTCATAGTTAATAGTCTCAAAAATATCTGCAGTCACGGAAGCACACACACACACACACACACACACATCATCAATAATAATACACACACATATATATATATATATATATATATATATATATATATATATATATATATATATATATATATATATATATATATATATATATATATAATAAAAACTTTGATTAAGCCCATAACTATCACTAGCCTGCATGCAGCCGTTGCAAATTTCATCGCTTCACTAGAGTAATTCACCAGTGCCACAAATATTGCAAAAACAATTTTTGGTATCATAACTTCGTTTAAACAATTAAAAATTATAAGCATTAGGATTTCAAAAAGTTTCCCGCGTAAACTTGTGTTATGCAATTCACTGCAACCTTCTATTGTATTTTCTAGATTCGTATAAATTTACGGAACAGAAAACTACTCTCATTTATCATTATAAATCTTAGATTGGGCACAGGAACAGCTATCACTGTCGTCGTTACTATCACCACTATTAGCACTACAACAACTGTTACTGCCGTCACTATCACCAAAATTACTATTACTACTTCATCACCGTTACCACCACTAAAACTACGACCTATCATCTCCTGCCACGATCAATAAGCCGCAGGAGGTTTTCTTTTAGGCTGTACAAATAGTTTAATATAAAAAATCGAACAATTGGAATTTTGCGAAATATTAATCGGTTAGAACCTTGCAATTATTTGAGGTCAACAAAAAGATCTTCATGATGACCGATTAGCACATACTTACAACTAGGAAAGTGTCCTGATCAGAACTTATGTCTTCATTCTAAGCTATTATATCTCTGGTACTTATTGGTTTATTATAAATATATGCCAGCCAAGCTAATATTATAGGTCCTGTATCAACACCCTGCAACTATGTAATCATCTTTATACTTTTTCTTCATTCACATTTGTTTACTTGCATGTATATAGTAAAATGTCTTGCCGTACCCAGTTGCTGTGTAACATTGTAACAACATTGTATGTTTAATTTTCGTTTAATATCTCATTATCATGTTTTAGTGTTTGTAGTACTTTTCCTTTATTAACCACATGAACTACATTATTTGATTTGTTGTACTTTCCACGATCGCTTCTCTAAATAAATACTTTTTAAACCAAGTCACTATCCTCACCACTACTAACTCTATCGCCGTCAATATCACCACTAAGACTACCACAGCCGTCGTCACGATCACCACCAAAACTACCACTACCGGCGTCACTATTATCATCACAACTACCTATATCGTCTTAACTATGTACAGTTTTTAGATGTTGGAATGGCATTGAACGGAATTTCACTTTAAAAGAATTTCTGCAAACATTATTGCTGATATAGTTTGTGTATCGATGGCTTTAAAACTATATAAATGTATGACCATATAGCCTAGCGCATCACAACCACATAAATAAAGACATCCGACATTTCTATCAAGTGAACGGAATAGACGTCAAAAAAGCAAGCAAAAATATAATGGAAAAGCTATCAGCATGGGAATAAAAGAAAATAATAATTACAAGTCGAATAAAAAGAACAAAGTGAAACAAAGACAACTTGCTACTTCGTTGCAAAATAATTTTATGTTTTTTCCGCAGCTAAAAATATTCGAGAAATCAGTGCGCATTATACACTCAATTGCTTTATTTTGGTTTAACAGAAAAATCCGAGGTTGCTCCAGTTGGAGACAATTCATTACGCTGAAAGTTACTTTAACTGTAGGTCTTAATTGTAGAAATAGTGCTGCCAGACGGAGGCTTTTCTTCCAGGTGCCAAACATATCATGTTACATTTCACTTACATATATTTTATGCTGTACAACTCATCACTATCGCTACCAAGCCATGCATACCTTATCTGATTTAGCAGTGACGATTTCAATGAAGAAGATTTTGTGAAATATTAACAAATATTGTGTGATACCAAAACATAAAATGCAGCTTTTGACCTTTGAGAATGGAATAATTATGCAATCATAATTAATTTGAAATACCCCCAAATTTCCGGAAATAAAATGTGAATTGTTTGTTAGTAATTCTAAATTTGAAGGAACGTCCGATTGATTTAGTTGGATGCAGTTAAAAAAAAAAAATATTCTTTAGCAAGAGCACATTAGAGAATAATATTTTTTCTCACGTTTAGTAATAGGTTTATTAAAATTCTAGAGAGACAGCTTGGATGCCTTTTCAACGCGCTTAACTTTGCAAGTTAAAAATGCAATGCTATTTGTAATTTTAGACAAATTTTGCCGTGAAAGAATTTATCCAAGCAAACAATATTTTTCACATGATTTTGTGCCACAAATTTTATTTTTTATTATTTCCTTTTGTTTATGATTCCTCATTTGCATGCAGCTAGATTACTTTATCTCCAAGGTACATGTCGTTTTTGATAGACCGTGTATGATGTTTTCTTTTTTGCAGGTTTAGCAATCTGTCCGGATAGAAGTGTGAGTCGTTTGCCGTGCAATCCGAATATTGCGTTCGTATGTCCCGAGGGATATAAATGCTTAGCATCACCAAAAGGCGGCCAGTGCTGTTTAGATGTTGCGATCTGTATGCATCTATCTTTACATTCCTCTTTATGGCCTCTCTGTCTGATCTGTGCATGGGCGCCCGCAAGATTTTTTGAAGGGGGTGGGGGTGGTCAGGACTTTGTGCAGGGGGGTCAGGATTTTTTTTGGGG
>JAECUM010045182.1:0-13616 GCA_016617855.1 Megalonaias nervosa
CCTGATTTTTGTGTGGGTTCCTTTCTGTTCATAATAAAGCCAAGGAATATATTTTGCTAATCCTTCTTTGCTTTTAGTGTCAATTTGGTAAAAATGTTTTTCAGCATATTTTCCAGATGTGGACAGTTTGTAGTTGCGAGTAGCTGTTAATTGTTTTGATTATAGCAAATAGGAAATCTACCTGCCATTTACAACTTTAAAAATGTTAGAAAGAAAAATGGTTGATTTTCATAATGATTTTACCATTGTTGATAAGGCTTTGTTATCAAAATTAAATCCAGTTGATATTTTGCATACTGATTTCTTGTGTTTTATCTTTTTTGCTTCCTTCCAGTGTGTACCCTGGTCAACAAAGTGTCTCTGTCTAAGCTGCCATACCATAATGATCCCATAATAGGTGAGTTGTTGATAACACCCATTTTCAAGATAGCAGCCCATACTTTCAAGTAGCCAGTTGAGAAGCTATAGTCACTTCAAAAGAAAACAGCCTCAGAAAGAAACAGTGTTTCCATTTAACTAGTGCATTTCCAAGAGAGATTGTCATATACTTCACAGAATCTATGGAGACTCTTTTCTCTTTCTGTGTTGTGATTTTATTGTGATAATGAGAAACTTGATTTACGGCCTACCACAGAGGGTTGCTACAAGTGCCTTCAGCAGAAATATTTTAGTGAGATTCCTCTATTTTTTTTCTACATTGGTCTTAAAAATGGCTAGAAGTTTATGATGTCAGTCATGATTGTTTACCAGTTTGTTTTTCACTTTGACTGTTGGTCTGTCAGTCTGCCTCTTAAGTCATGATTGTTTACTAGTCTGTCTTTAGTCTGTCTTTCAATTTGACTATTAGTTTGTCAGTCTGCCTCTTAAGTCCTGTTTGTTTACCAGTCTCTTTCAGTTTGACTATTAGTCTGTCAGTCTGCCACTTAAGTCCTGTTTGTTTACCAGTCTCTTTCAATTTGACTATTAGTCTGTCAGTCTGCCTCTTAAGTCCAGTTTGTTTACCAGTCTCTTTCAGTTTGACTATTAGTCTGTCAGTCTGCCTCTTAAGTCCTGTTTGTTTACTAGTCTCTTTCAGTTTGACTATTAGTCTGTCAGTCTGCCTCTTAAGTCCTGTTTGTTTACTAGTCTGTCTTTCAGTTTGACTATTAGTCTGTCAGTCTGCCTCTTAAGTCCTGTTTGTTTACCAGTCTCTTTCAGTTTGACTATTGGTCTGTCAGTATGCCTCTTAAATCCTGTTTGTTTACCAGTCTCTTTCAGTTTGACTATTGGTCTGTCAGTATGCCTCTAAAGACCTTTGTGTACAACTGCTTTTGCAGGGAGGATGGCATTACCTTATCTCTGCTGCTGGCAATGCTGTTTTATGTAGATGCAGTTCCTGTCTCACATGTTTAATTCATTCAATCTTAGTGATAAGTCTGTGTAGCATGGGGTACTAAATTCCTTGAAGGAGCTGTGACATTACAGCAATTTTTGATATACCCTTATATAAGGACTTTGCTTACAGAGAAATTACTTCAAGTTAGACCAGTTCTCTCTGTAAGTTCTGACAACAAAATTTTGAGACCTGATTTTTCTGAAGTAAAAAATTGCAAGTACTGGCTATGGGTCTTAGGTTTGAACTTTATTTGTTCTGTTGTTAGTTCTAAGCCAATTCTGACAAAGTAACATGAAGAAATTTTAAACTTTGCAAAAGTTAGAATAAATTTTACATTTGACTAAAAGAAGGGGGACCTGGAGGCAGAAATCTTAGACAAAAACACAAAACAGAAAAGCTCCAGTTGTACCCCTCTGCACATATGAAGAAATATCCGATTCAAAACGACTTCTTGATATCTAACCAGCTATTATAAATACACAATCTTGAACAATGAGACTTTTTTGAATTTGCTTCAGAGAATTGAGAGATCACCATCTCAGATGAGAACTCTAAAATTTCTCCATCAAATATGTTCCGTGATGACATTAATGTTATGAAAATAAGTTTGCTATGTCCTGAGTCCAGCAATCCAAAAGATACCGATTACTTCCCCTTGCCAACTTCAGGTGTTTTTATTTTTAAGTTAATTGATATATCAACGAGGTTGCTTACATTGCGGTGAGTTTAGGAGGGTTTTTAAATAATGTGCTCAGGTAAGTATTCTTGGAGAAAGATAAATTACTGAAAAATTTGCTTTTCTCGGGGCAAATAAATTAAGCTGAGAGCTGTGTTTTTATAATGAAATTCACAAACTGTGTTCCATAAGAACTTTTGTTAACCATAATGAAAATAACAGATTGTGATTATATTTTAATTGTACAGAGTTCATTTCACAAAGTTCCATCATGCTTAACAGTTTCCTACAGAGTATTATAGTAACAAAACTTTTGAAGTATGCTTTTTTTGTTGTTTAAATTACAGTGCCGTAGTAAAGATTCTACAACAGATTATTATTTAGCAAAACTAAGTATGTAAATCCATGCCTGTACTTTATATTGGTCATGAGTTTCATGTTTCATTTCAGATCTATGGCAAGAAGTTCTTGATGACTGTTTACATCATGTGGAAAAAGATGTGCAGGTAAGAAAGTTGACCACAGCAAGTGTTTTATTCATAATTACCATGTTAATTAATAGGTTACATGTTTAATGGTGAGTGGAAATCATTAAAATGTAAGATACATATCTACCATGCTGCAGAACCACAGCCAAGAGAACAGTTTGGTTTAGTTTCAAGGCACAGCAAATAGGTTTTACACCTTGGTAGCAATTGGAGTAAAGTGCCTTGCTCAAGCACACGCCATGGTAACCAAATGGGCTGATCCAATGGCAGGATTTGAACCAGCACACTTTTGATTAAGAGTCCAGCATATTAACCACTGAGCCACTGCAGCAGTTTCATTATAGGCTTAAAGAGAATGGGCATGACATAGTCAGCAAGGAAAGAAGAACTTGTTGGAGCTTGACTGTACTTGGACATGTACTGTTCTTTATGTGTGATGGCAACATCAACTGTATACAGTAGGTTACAGTTGTATATTATATTTAGAACATATAGTATCATTAGTCACAATGTCAGATTCATATGTGATGAAAACAGCAATGATGATAATCATGATAACAAAAACAACTATAATGATGTTAAATGTTTCAAATGTCTTACATTTTGTCTTCAAAATTGCTACATATGTATATTTCAGTCAGCAGCCACATCTGCTATTCCAGCTTTCTTCACTGAGTACTACAGGCAAGAAGATGGTTCAGTCAAAGCAGATAAACAGGGTAGGTTTAGTACTTTCATACTCAGCCTGATATGTCAGTAGATTTTAGTAGTTGGACATGATATTGATTGGAATTCCAGTGGATTTTTGTAGTTGGACATGACATTGATTTGGATATCAGTGGATTTTAGAAGTTGGACATGACATTGATTGGCATATATTGAATGGAGTTTGGTTGTTGGACACGACATTGATTGGGATGTCAGTAGATTTTAGAAGTTGGACATTAAAAATTGATTGGGATATCAGTGGATTTTAGAAGTTGGACTTGACGTTCATTGGATTATAGTGAATTTTAGAAGTTGGACCTGACATTAATTGGGATGTCAGTGGATTTTGGAACTTGGACATGTCATTGATTGGGATGTCGGTGGGTTTTAGAAGTTGGACATGAAAATGATTGGGATATCAATAGATTGTGGAAGTAGATTAAGTGATTGGAATATTTGTGGAATGTGGAAGTAAAAGATGACATGAATTTTGATATCACTGGATTGTGGAGTTAATGACATGATTTAGATATTAGTGGATTGTGGAAGCAGAAGATGACATTGATCTGAAAAACCAGTGGTTCAGTTGTTACCATGCCATACAACCGAGCAAAAGGTTGAGGGTTTGAATCCTACCGTTGGGTCAGCCAGGGTGTGCTACAATGTTGTGTCCATGGGCAAGGCACTTTACTCCAATTGCCAGGACACTAAATAACCTTCTTGTGTTGCTGTGCTTTAAAGTACCAAACCAAACATTGGGATATTAGTGGATTTTGGAACTAGCAGATGTCTTTAATTGGGATATCAGTGGATTATGGAAGTAGAAATATAAGATTGTTTGGGATATTTGTGGATTGTGGAAGTAGGTGACATTGATTGGGATAATAGTGGATCTTTGGAAGTAGGTGATGACATTGATCTGGATATTACTGGATTGTGGAAGTAGATGCTATTGATTGGGATAATAGTGGATTTTTGGAAGTAGGAGATGACATTATTTGGGATATTAGTGGATTGTGGAAGTAGCTGCTATTGATTGGGATACTGGTTAGAAGTAGGAAATTACATTGATTTTGATATTATTGGATTTTGGAAGTAGGAGATGACATTGAATATAGTAATTATGTTTTGGGGAACACTGTTTTGATTTTTAAAGTTAAATTTCCCTAGGAAATTAAAAAATATAAAGGCAGTGCTCATTTGTTTCCTGGGTTACAAGTTTAAGACTAAAGCTGTTGTTTAGAAGGGTATGTCACTTTGTTTTAACCATAGTTATTTGAAAATTGTGTTAGAAAGGGTCTAGATTGTTTTATGTTATACATTTTTAGGGCTGTCTCTGATTTTTTAAATGGGTGGCTGATATATAGAAAAACATGCAGCTGAGGGTGTGAGTGACCGATTGATTATCCGTGCTAGGGGATTCCACGGCCTTGTTCCAGGGGAAAAGTTTTAAATTTTGGCAATAAACTGGTACACTCTAACACATTCTGACATCTTACAGCATTGTTCAGTTTGCAGCAGATCAGTTCTTTTGCTACTGTTTTTCTTTAACTGACTACAATATGGAACTATAAACGGTCATTGCCTGCAAAGTGTATTATCTTTCCAAAAAATGTGAGAAAAAAAATGTTCCTCCTGATTTTTAAATGTATGGATAAATTTAACCCTTTGAGAAAAAAGTTGAGATAAAACATAGTCTCTAAGAAGTTTTAAAGAAATAGGACCTGAACACAAAGCAGAAATTTAACCAAGATACAAGTATTAAGTTGTAGTATTCAAGTTTACAGTACACTTTCAGTCATTACCCACTGAAAGGCAGTAGGTTTAATTATCATTTGAGAGTTTATTTGGACAAATCAGTGCTAATATATTTAACATATTCATTATTTTATCTTTACAAATTTTTAAATTTCTCTGAGGATGTACCCCAGAAGCTTCCCACCCAACAATTGAGTAATATACTGGGTTTTAGTTTAAGCCACAAAAAAGGCATACAGAGGCTTGGAAAATATCTTTAGAATGGTAATTTAAGTACTTTAGTGACTGGGCTGAACATGCACATAAGTATCATCACTTCCTGAAGTCACAAATTTATCAGTTGAACTTCTTGTGTCTTTTAATCCTGTAAATAAAATGATAACATTTAGTAAGAGGCAATTGAACAATGAATTCTAGTGCATTACATCACTTGATTACAACATTGGACTTTTTATTTTACCTGAGGATCTTAGTAAACTCAAATTTGACAAAAAGCATCCTGGCTTGAAGGTCTTTAAAATTTGTTTACATGATTCCAATCCATAATAAAATATTGCTGCCATTACTAAAAGTAGAAAAACCTTTAAACTAATTCTCAAAAACTGCATGGCAGAATTATACCAAATTTGACAAAAATATACAGCTATGAAGGTCATTAAATTTTTGTAATGGATACTAAGATACAATCTAATATGGTTATCACTAAAAATGGAAACTGACTTCTCAAAAACTGCTTAACAGAAGTTGACCAGATTTAATAGAATGCAGGTAGCTAGGTAAGTATATATACATCAAGGGTGGAGCTATGAAGTGTTTCTAAGTTATAAATTAAGGCCAGTTCCCCAGGGACAGGGAGAGTTATGAGTGACAGTGTTGGTTATATAATTGACTTCTCCTTTAATGCTTAGAAAGTGACTCTGTATCTTTGTTTAGGAAAGAAGGTAAATCACTCCAACATTAATAGACAGTGTGTGTTCCAAGCTCATCTTGCCCCTCTCACTTTCAGTACATGTGCAAAACAAGTTGACATAAGTCAACTAAACAGGTCAGCAATGTCATGTCCACTTGGGTCTCTTGTTGATATTTTTATGCCGTTTAAAATAAGTCTCAAAAATGCACATCATCTGCATAAAAGTTAGGTGGGGTTTTTTTTGATGCAATTTAGTGGAAAGAACAAGTTAGATTACATGAGCAACATTCATCTGTATGAGTCATATAACACATTGACATATAACACATTGACAGAATGATTGCATGCACTGTCATAACTCTATTTGATTAGCATCAGCCTTGCATTAAACTAATATTTAATTGGCAAAAAGCTGGGAGACAAGTTCTTGCAATTTTAGCTATTTACCTTTTTGATGAATGTGTTTGTGATGGAATTGCTGTCAAGGCAAAAATAAATAGTAGATAGAAAAGTAGTGACACCTGGTTACCAAGCCACTTGGGTGGACATTGAATTCAAAATCATAGGTTGATATATTCCAATATTGAATGAAATATTACAATTGCAAAATATTGATTTAAGAAGAAACAACAGATTGTTCTTATTTTGTTGAAATTAAATTATGGCAAACACTTAAAAAAAAACATAATTAGAATGATTGCTAACAAGAACTCAAGCAAAATAACATGCTAAGTGCCCTAGTTTTACTTGCTTTGGACAAGCCAGATCAAAGTGATTTGAGTCATTGGTAATTGTACAAGAACACTTTTTGCCTATATTTTCTTTATTATTGGATATTCATGGATATTCATGTACACTAAAAGAATATCCTCTGGTCCCTGTTGTTATACTCACTCATGCTGGACAAACTTGTTTCCTTATAACTTAGTTAAGGTCAACAGTGATCATTGTTAACAAAGTGCTTATTTGTTAGCATCTAAATAATGGAAGCTTCTCATTGATAAGATTCAACAAGTTTTCCATTATCTAAATTTAGAATAGGCCAATCCCGTTTGGAAAGTGTGTCACATATAAAGACATTGCTAATATTTAATTTTACATCTATAATAGTTTCATAAAGAACATCTCAGATTTAATCTCAGTGACATGTTAAATCAGTACAATGGATTAATACTGCAATATTTGTATTGGGAGGTGATACAGAATTAGATGTTATAAAATTCATGTTACATCTCAAAGTTTTACACAGATATTGTTATTATAAGTTACTTACAATACTTGATTTTCAAAACTCAAGTAACCGCTGTTTATTTCCATGTCAATGGAGATAGTTCCTGATAGAGGTTGTGTAGAAAGCTTACCTTTTTTGGTTCAGCAGAAGATAAAATGTAATATACCAAAAAGATCTTTGTCCTAGAATGTTAACAATATAATTGAAAATATCCAGTTGATGTTGTGATTATGTGACAACAGACATCAGAGAACTAATTTTGCAGTAATGAGCATCAAGATCAGTATGTGAAATCTGTAATCATTAATTGGTTAGATATGTACACTGGTCCCCCTCATTTAAAGCCACTTCTTCTACAGCAGGAGAGTGGCCTGATATAAGTGGGTAGTCACTGGTCATGGGACTATTCAAGAGGGGGACCACTGTAACAGGATGATATGTTTTCTTTTCACTAAAATTTATTAAACACATTAGATGACTATCCAAATGAATAATCATCAGTTGGAAACATTCAGGAATGTAGAATTTTCTTACAATGTTGTTTTGAAATTTTAATGGGTTATTATTCTTAATTTGGGTAATTTTAATTTTCTTGCCCTTAAGTCCATGGCAAGAATTTTCCTTCCTGTTTGGTCATTGGATGTACCTGCTGTCTCATTACATCATCTCGCAGATACAAATAACATAAACTGTGTCATTTTTAAGTTTTCTATTATTCTTACTAAAAATTTATTATCATTTGCATATGTTTTTTTTAGAAGAAATGCAAAATAGACTACAAAACAACAATGAAGTGATATTTTTAAAAATTTGAACAAGTTTTATCAAAATCACTTTGTAATACGTGCAGATTTTCTCAATGCCAACCATTAGATGTTACAGACGACACTACTAAAGTACTGTGAAGGTTGGTACATGTTACATATCATCTGGGAAGTGCTATTTAAGTGACATTCATTTTGTAATTTTAATAATAATTACAAGTATTAAAGGATCCCAAAACCAATGGCAAAAAATGCTATTTACATCTAAAATTCTGATGCAGACATAATAATGAACACAAAGCTAGACACCATTGACAGGTATGTGTTACATCTCAGTCATCTAACAGGATGTTTTTACTCGTATTGACGGCTCATAATCCCATCATTATTTCTTGAAAGAATGTTATAAAATCATCCTAGATCCAGTATCAGAAGTGTTGTTTAAATTTAAGATCTAACAAGCACATAACAATTGATATGAATGATAACTGGTTAACGAGCATGAACAGCACCTGTAAAATGTAAATTTGTAAGAACTCAATTTCCATGTGAATTTCCAGTGAAAAGAAATAAGTAAATTGAAATAAATTATCTGTTTATAACTGCCATAATAACAGTAATTCTTGGGACAACCATAACTAATTGTGACAATTTATAATTTTTTTTCTAATATTGATTGCTTGCCAAATTTAAAGAAAAAACTCCATGTTTGTTAAAATCTATATTTTTATGAATTATTAGATGAAATGTTATAAACTAATATAATCTGTTTGAAAAATACAAAAGTATTTAATTTTCGTCAGTTATAATTTCTACATATTTCAAGTATATATAATTTCATCGGGCAATGACAAGAATTGAGCATTAGCACAATGCTGTAGCCGTATTATAAGCAATATACTGTTCATTAAACATGAAAAGGTATGGACCATTTTAGTGGAGAATGGGGAGGAAAGAAACTAATTCATTTTCAACACATCTGTCTCCATTTTGCTGCAGTAAAATAACCCAACCCTCAACCCCCCCGTTTAAAATTCATGGCTTTGAGGAGGAAGAAAAAACTTTTAGGCTTGAAGAAAATCCCTGCATGCTCCCACCATAGCTAATAAAGTGGATAAAGTCAATGTGATCTTATGCTATGGGGCATGAATTAGTCAATTTTTAATTGTCTTTTCAGTTCAAGTGATAGAAAATTATCTTAAAGTATTGAGAAGTAATAATGAGGCATCCAGGTGAGTGTTTAATTTATCCTTCACCATTAGCGTGTTTTCTTTACTTAGCTTAGTTACGTGTGAAAATTGTACTTTTTACCTACAGCCATACAGGTCTTTGAAAGCCAAGAGCTCTTATTATTATTGCAGTTGTTGATGATCAGTTTCTGATCCACTGGTATGTAACACATGTGGATATGCATGTAGCTATCACCATACCCATCTGTCATTCCTTAAAGATTTTTGATCTTGGAGCATGACTCTTTAAACCATTCCAAATATTTTAGCTAAGCTTGGTACTCGTGTCAGGAAAGTTGCAATGATTTGCCTGTTGATACTTAGGGCTGTTCCATTTAGACATACATGGCATCCAGGGAAATCAGTTTTTAAATATATATATGCCCAGGTACTTTGATTTCACAGAGTTCATATTAAAATGACAAGAAAATTCTAAATTGCATCTCTGGGTTAGTACCCCACTTTAAAAGTGCCTTCCCTGGGTCCAGTGTATGTTTTAATGGAACAGGCCTTAGAATTTTCCTTGTTCTGTAGTTTAAATTTTATCATGGAAACAAAGTTTAGCATATGTAGTGTATACAGTGAAAGTGCTGGATCACAGGATACTAGTATAAGTAGTGTAAAGATTGCGAGTGTTGGACTGTAGGGTATTATCATAAGTAGAATAAAAATTGTGAATGCTGGACCACAGGGTACTAGTTGTTAGAGGTTTAATGCCATTTTTTAGTGCATGATAGGCTATACATGGTGGGCCAGTATAGCTGGTAGAGGAAGAATCAGGGAAAACTATCGATAGATGATACCATCATCATCATGGAACGCTTTATTACATTTAGTAACTTGCTAACATAGAACTCAAGATTTCTTGCACCAGTTACCTATCAAAGTTTAGTAGCCATAGAGTATCATACTTGACAGTTTTAGTGGCAATGTCAAATTTTCAGTTGTTAAGCCTTAATAATTTAGTACTTGGTATATTGAAAGCAGAAATTGATTTAGTGGGAAAAATTGGTATAAAGTAACAAAAAGTGATGGTTTATTGATGGCTGATTAAAAAGAAATTACATTGAAGTATATGGTTTGTTTTAAGTTGTAAGCAGTCTTGATCTGTCCATCAGAACTGTAAATAATCATCATTTGATTCAAATTTACGTCAGCCATTGACATTCACTATCTGAAGTTACTTAAATCATCTGCTTACACATTACTGATAAATGGCCTTAACCTTCTTTTCTTCAGATGAAAGCTTATATTAATAAAGCCTTAGACATGTGTGCATGTATAGTTTGACGCGAGTGATTTTACTGTCAGTCGTATTTTCAATATTTGTTTTCATGTCCACATTTTTCTGTAACTTTACCTGAGGTTGACTGCACAGGATATGTGTTTGACTGGTTAGTTACTGGTTGTGAGTCAGGTTAATCACATGTGAAAGTGGTGACATATAGGAGCCAGCAGTCAAAATGGGGAATTATTCTGTGTAGTGAATTGTATCTTCCAGATATTTGTAGCATAGAACAGAGTGTATACTTGTAATTAGATGGCATTTTCTAGATGCCACACCATGATTCATAAAATAGCCAGAGGGTGACCAGTTGACAGTTTTCAGTCCTAAATTCTGAACATTTGGTTTTTAAATTCCAACTTGGAGCACTGAAGATTGCTGAGAGGGTATGAGAGTCTTCCAGAAGATATGTTTAGAGTCATCTCCTTGGGGTTATGATTTCGGATTGGGGTTTATCTGACTCTTGGAGTTCGACCTATATTTATGATTTCAGATTGGAGTTCTGTCTGCTCTCAGAGTTCTACCTAAGTTTATGTTTCAGATTGGGGTACTGTCTGGCTGTTGGTGTTCTACCACAGATTACAATCTCAGAATGGGGTGCTGCCTAGCCCTTGGAGTTCTACCTCAGTTTATGATTTCAGAATGGGGTACTTTCCTAGCCCTTGGAGTTCTACCTCAGTTTATGATTTCAGAATGGGGTACTGTCAAGCCCTTGGAGTTCAGTCTAAGTTTATGATTTCAGAATGGGACACTGTCTAGCCCTTGGAGTTCTACCTCAGTTCATGGTGTCAGGCAAGCTTAGAATGATACTGACAGGCTTGATACAGGTCACACAGTTTGATGACAAGAGTGAGGAAAAATTTGCAGAAGCTCGCAGAGATGCACTTAATGCCATCACTGGGTAAGGAACAGTGCACCAGGTATTTCTATTATTTGCAGGAATATGTATTAGAGATGAAGGTTTCTAAAAATGTTGACAAGTTTGCCAAATTGTTTACTTTTTGTTGTAAAGTTTCCCAGTTTCTGAAATTATCTACTGTATTTGGACTCTTCCTTATGAAGTGTTCACACTTGAACAGATAGTTTGGTATTAGAAATGCAATCGGCACTATAGTGTTTACGGTCACTTTATTTGGAAGTCCATTCTGTTTATATCATATGAACTTTTTAAAATGTTTCAGTAAACAATGGGCTCAGGAGTATCTGAATAATTTAATATTGGATGTAATTTGAAAATTAGTTGTGGTGGGTTTTGTTTTATTCATTCTATGTTAGGCATACACAGTTGAACACATGCTGTTTGAAGGTCTCCAAAATGATTCTTGGAAATAAGATATATTTGCTGACAACAAAAAGTAGTTAAATTTCAAAAAAAAAAATTCTTAAGTTTTGACAGTACAGAAGTATTGTAACATCAGAACAAGTAACCATTTCCTACATTTTGGAATTATTAACAGTTTTAGTGTGGAAATGGATGGGGACCCATCTCCGATATTGTAACATCAAAATAAGTAACCATTTCCAACATTTCAGAATTATTAACACTGTTGGTATGGAAAGGGATGGGGACCCATCTCAGGTATTGTGACATTAAAACAAGTAACTGTTTCCTACATTTCAGAATTGTTAACACTGTTGGTGTGGAAAAGAATGGGGACCCGACTAAGGTATTGTGTGCAGACAATGTAGGACAGGTGTATGATGCCTTCTTCACAGCCATGAAAGATTATACAATGGACAGCAGAGGAGATGTAGGGGCCTGGTGAGTAGAAAACTAACTTAAACTGTCTGACATAAATATTGAATAAATGCATATTATTGACATGATGGTATCCTCAGCTAAGTCAGCTCCTGTCCTGTGTGGCAAAAGTGCCACCAAATGAATATTTGTAACTCAATGTCAAATAAATTTTTCAAGAAATTTATTATGAATTTGAAAGTTGTTCATATTGTACCTTGTACAGTAAAATCTGCCCAGTTTTAACACCACCTAAGTTCTAAAATACACCCATTGTAAGAATAACTGCCAGTCATGGAGATGCTTCATTTACAAGCTACACTCACTTAAGAAGAAAACAGCCTCTGTAAAGAAAATTGTAATGCATTTCACAGACATTATGTCCTCAACTACAGTATTCTCACACCATTCCATTTATTTGTACTCACCTACAGATTTTAAAGACAGAAGACATCAGGCATATAAAAAATGCACAAAACTTAGTCATTTCATTCATTGATTTATAATTTCTAACCTGATTGTCGCCAAGGGGTTCAAAACACTGTCATTTTGTTGGTGTTTGGAATCAGATGGGAATTTCTTTAGCAACATTGCGAATGTGGGAGGTTGTGGCTTCGAACCCCTGCCGAGTCATACCCAAGACTTATAAAAATGGTACTAACAGCTGCCTCACTAGGCGCTCAGCATTAAGAGGTTAGTGTTAGGACTGGTTGGCCTGGTGTCAGGATAATGTGACTGGGTGGGACATCATGCTACATGTCTGTGGCATGATGCCCCAGTGTTAGACATCACTATAAACTGCCACACTGCAGACATCATAGCGATATGACTGAAAAATTGTTAAAGCTATGTTAAAAATCCAAATCACACACACACACACACACACACAATTTAGCAACATTGTCACAATATTTGCTTTGGCCAGTCTATGTTTTCAAGCATCAGATGTGATGTAGTTCACCATCTTTGAAAATCTCAATAATACCATAAATTTTAGATTTTTATCTCTTTGAACACATGTATGCAAGAGTTCCTCCTATTCATGTGTTCATTTTGTTTTAGAAATATTAAAACTATACATTGAAAATATTGGATGCAGACAGCACAGGTTTTGCAGAAATAAACTATTCTAGAAACCTGAAATGGAAAGCAAGCAGTCTGTTTGCTTATTTACATTGAGAACTTGCATTAACGTTGAAATGCCAATAATTTGACAGTGTTAAGTACCCCTTGGTGACAATCGGGTTAGAAATTGTAAATCAATGAATGAAAGTTTTGTGCATTTTTTTTATATCTATAATGCTTTTCATTTTTAAAATTGGTAGGAGGGTATAAGCATATAGGAGTGTATATATATATATATATATATATATATATATAGGAGTATATATATATATATATATATATAGGAGTATATATATATATATATATATATATATATATATATATATATG
>JAECUM010045190.1:0-16260 GCA_016617855.1 Megalonaias nervosa
ATATATATATATATATATATATATATATATATATATATATATATATATATATATATATATATATGTATTAGTTTATAAGTCAAGTCCAACTGCCAATTGCACAGAACCCAATCTTTGCTGCATATTGTACTGACATATCTGCTCTACGAAGATTATTAGAAGTAATCGTTAAAATAAGCAACATGGATTCCGATTGGCTGGCACATTATGCAATGGTAGATAGGGTCCATGTTTGTTGGACTGGTATTTCATATGGATTTTTCCAGAAAAAGAAACAATTTCTTTTCACAAGGAAATATGGGTGTCACTGAACAATGGACATTAATTTAATGTCATCATCCCATCAGATCTCATATTGGATCAATAGATTCTGCCAGCTGTCAGATATATTTAACACTTATAAACTGCTCACATTCAAATTTTAAAATATGTTGCATAGATATTTAGAATGAAGTTACCTTCAACAATCACCTTGTTTAAAGTAAATTTATTGCACCATTATAATACTAAAGTGAATACCCATACACAAGGAACATTACACTAAGGGAGGTGCATGTGAGCCATTGATAATAACCTTTGGCATATTAACCAGTTTAATCAGGAACTTTGATCTGAATATAGAGCAACTGACTTCGGCTTCAGAATAGCATGTTTATCTGTCAGTGATCATTTGTAGGTATTAAAATGAATTACCATATGATTGGTAATTTTATGGGCTGCCAATTTTTGCTTTAATATTTTCATATGTAGTCCTTCTGTAATAAAATAAATACATAACCACTTGCATACATTTGCATTCTTGGGCACTTGGTCCCTAAAACCAAAAAAAGGAATACCATGAACAGCAAATTATTCACATACACATTATGTTTAGTCTTCTATATAGAAAACTGAATAATTCTATGTAGAAGCAATTTTTCTTCTTTAAGCCATAGTAACCTTGATCTTTGACCCCAACACTGAACACTAATGTGCATGAACCATTTTGCTTCTTTCAATCACAATGACCTTGCCCTTCAGAGCCTGAAATACATAGGGCTTTTACTTATCCCAAAATGCAAGCCAAAAACAAAAGTTTGCTATATGTAGATGGTGGAGAACTTGAATTATTATGCAAAAACCATTTTTATTCTTTCAATCACAATGACCTTAGAGTTTTTGACACCAAAACTAACAGAGTTCTTCCTTACCATAAGTGCAAGCCATACACAAAGTCTGGCAACTGTTGATGGTTAACAACTAACATTAATGCGCAAAAACACAACTGGTAAGAGACAAATGGAAGGCCTGACAATATAACATAATACACTCCACCTTCTGGTTGACATATGGGAAAAAAGTGTATATATTAATACTCACCTTTTTGTCATCTGGTGTTTTTACTGGATACTTGTAAGCCTTCATAATATAAATCTTGGCATTTTTGTAGTTCTTTAGTCTCATGAATGTCTTGCCCAACATCAATAGGTTTGTGCTGTAGAAATTTGGTTCAACTGATAAAATAAATTATATCAGTGTTTTAGAAGTGATACAAAATAAAAAGATGCTCCTGCATTAAGCACAATGGTAAAGTATATAGAATGATTCTTGAAGAAATGTAAACCAGGTAAAATGTCAGTTATTTCCATATTTTGTGATTTGAGTACAAATGAGAGATGTAAAATCTTCTCCTGAGAACTCAAAGCATAAGGTCCATAAAGGCGAAAGTGAATCCTAACAGAATTTTCCTTTGTTGTTAATATCCACCACATAAAAAGCTTGAATGAAAATTACTGGAGCTATTACCAATAGGTGCATTAAAAAGGTCCCCACTTATTATAGTTTGTTCCATATGTCCTTAAACTGAGGAACTTGTACTTGGAAACCAAAGTTAGGAGAAGAAGGGTATTCAGTGGCTATATGTAAACAATGATGTGGAATAAAAGAAATCAAACTTCTTCACTGTCTCATCCATACATGCAGCATCACATGAAAAGATGTTTAGCTGATCAACAAGGGTCATATCGCTGTCCATTATAGAGCAGATGAGACACACAGATAGGTCTAAGAAACAATGTTCACATCAAATACTATCAGAACATGTTTAATGGTTCTTGAATCCTAAGCTACGCTGATTATAAGCAACATTCTATGCAAGCTATCAAGATTGTTTTGTTTTTTTAACATGGACTATAACGCTGACAAAGAAAGATGTAAAAAAAAAGACAAAACCAATAAAATGTACATCTAGGTGTACAAGACAATGATCTTACCAAACTCAATACAAATGGTTATTTAGCTATGCTGACTGCTAAAACTGTTTTGAGTTTCCATGTAAAATAATATAGTATATACATGTACTTGACAAGGGATATAAATCTGCCATGTATGGAGTAGATAAGACAAAGGCCACAAATGGCACTAGTAATTATATGAGACTATATTCATACCAAACTGTCAGTATATATTGAATAGTTTCTGGCTAAGCCAGTTGCAAGCAACATGCAATCCCATTTGAAAATAAGAAGTAAATTGTTAAGAGCCATCACCATATAAAATATACAGAAAATAGGAAAAACCCATTAAAGGCACAACTAGGTCTTTGATCATACCAAATTACATCAGAATTCATTAAATGGTTCTTTTGCTGTGCCAGTTACAAGCAACATTCAATGTTAAGGCATTACATTAATTGTCAAGGGCCATCACCATATAAAATATACAGAAGATAGGAAAAACCCATTAAAGGCACAACTAGGTCTTTGATCATACCAAATTACATCAGAATTCATTAAATGGTTCTTTTGCTGTGCCAGTTACAAGCAACATTCAATGTTAAGGCATTACATTAATTGTCAAGGGCCATCACCATATAAAATATACAGAAAATACGAAAAACCCATTAAAGGCACAACTAGGTCTTTGATCATACCAAATTACATCAGAATTAATTAAATGGTTCTTTTGCTGTGCCAGTTACAAGCAACATTCAATGTTAAGACATTACGTTAATTGTCAAGGGCCATCACCATATAAAATATACAGAAAATAGGAAAAACCCATTAAAGGCACAACTAGGTCTTTGATCATACCAAATTACATCAGAATTCATTAAATGGTTCTTTTGCTGTGCCAGTTACAAGCAACATTCAATGTTAAGGCATTACATTAATTGTCAAGGGCCATCACCATATAAAATATACAGAAAATAGGAAAAACCCATTAAAGGCACAACTAGGTCTTTGATCATACCAAATTACATCAGAATTCATTAAATGGTTCTTTTGCTGTGCCAGTTACAAGCAACATTCAATGTTAAGACATTACATTAATTGTCAAGGGCCATCACCATATAAAATATACAGAAAATACGAAAAACCCATTAAAGGCACAACTAGGTCTTTGATCATACCAAATTACATCAGAATTCATTAAATGGTTCTTTTGCTGTGCCAGTTACAAGCAACATTCAATGTTAAGGCATTACATTAATTGTCAAGGGCCATCACCATATAAAATATACAGAAAATACGAAAAACCCATTAAAGGCACAACTAGGTCTTTGATCATACCAAATTACATCAGAATTAATTAAATGGTTCTTTTGCTGTGCCAGTTACAAGCAACATTCAATGTTAAGACATTACGTTAATTGTCAAGGGCCATCACCATATAAAATATACAGAAAATAGGAAAAACCCATTAAAGGCACAACTAGGTCTTTGATCATACCAAATTACATCAGAATTCATTAAATGGTTCTTTTGCTGTGCCAGTTACAAGCAACATTCAATGTTAAGGCATTACATTAATTGTCAAGGGCCATCACCATATAAAATATACAGAAAATAGGAAAAACCCATTAAAGGCACAACTAGGTCTTTGATCATACCAAATTACATCAGAATTCATTAAATGGTTCTTTTGCTGTGCCAGTTACAAGCAACATTCAATGTTAAGGCATTACGTTAATTGTCAAGGGCCATAACTCCATCCAAAATGGTGATAACATGACAAGAGCCATAAAAGGCACATCTGGGTCTACAAGAAAATGTACACTTCAGATTGCATAAAAATATGTGAAATGATTTCTAAGCTATGCTTGTTATAAAAATCATACAATTTAAAATGGATAGAAAAGCATAACAGCTCTGTGAAAATTGTCCTGTCTTCTCCATATTTTATAGAGTGATGGCCCTTAACAATTAACTTAACCTAATAAGACAAAACATTTATCTACATGTCACAGGTAATTCACCCTCTAAATAGCATCCAATTATGTGTACACACTGTGGGGTTTTGGTGCATACAATAATTATAAATGGATGGATTGACAGACAATGGAATAGATGATTATTATAGGACTGCATCTTGATGCAAAATCAAGCATAGTCCAAGTAAAAATGTACAGTTAAATAGATTGTACACTGGGCACCTCATACACTAAAGTATGTGCATCATGAATGTACAGTGCAGTCTTTCTTAATAAGCAACTTTAAGTATCCAGCCATTGTAGGACTGGCTCTTTTGTTTATCTCATTGACACACATATTCTCAACAGCGATTTCTCTTACCCAGCCACATTTAATTCAGCCCATTCCTAACCACATGAAAGATTACACGTATATAGGTATTGTGAAACATTATTATAAGTATGGTAAAACCAGTCTACCAAGTCTACCAAAGACAATCAATGCACCAGAAAAGTGTCCTTTATGGGAAAGAATTCTTAACAAAAGGGCAAAATGTGTATGTAAAATTAACAAAAGGGGTTCACAATTGATGTCTTTTATAAGCAAACATCATTAACAAGCACAATATTCTGCACCAGCTGTGAAAATTTTGTTTATACAAACTAAATTAAATTGTATTACGGAATTTAGGTCCCCCAAAGATAGGTATTTCCTACAACACTGGTTTTAAACATTGAGTAGGCAGGTCTTTTTTTTTAAAGACATTATATATATTTAATGGGATTCTTTTGTACCACAGGGGAAAAAGGTGTTAGGGACAGCAATGAGAAACAGAGATGGTAAGCCGACTGGAAACCTGGAAACACATTTTTTTTTCTTTATGGGGAAAACTGTCAAGATTCATCAGAGGTTTGCTTTACCTAAATAGCAAGTCACAAGGAAAGCTTGAGAAACTGCCTTTAATCCTCACAAATAACAAAAGAATTCCATCTGCCAAGTTATAACAACATTATGGAAACTATAGCTGGAAGAGTAATGCATATACGATGATCCACAACACAAATCAGTTAATTTTCTGTCTGAAGGCAAATAAGATATATTAAATGGGTTAACCAACCAATTTATGGCACAAAAAAATATTATTAAAGAGAAATATTTCTAGATTTCACTGCAATTTCATTGCCTGTACATACAAGAGAGAATACATGGTTTCTGCTCAGTTTTGTACATGCTATACATACACTGAATTCACATGCACTGCATGTCAAGCACTGACCTCCAAGACACTGACAAAAGGTAGCATAGATTGAACATATCAGAGATTCAACTTACTAGCCATATACCCAATTCATTATTTTCTTTATATTTCAAATTTTCTTGAAGTTTCAATTAGATCTGTGTTTTATAGCTGAGCAAACATTATATGTATTTATATATGCAAATTGTAAAAGTGACAATCAATAGTCAATACCGAATATGGGTCAACTGTCTGTAAAGTTTTCTTTATTTTGTAATATCCATATGAACATTCTGAAAATTATAACTGTATGTACTCAAGATTTAGATGTTTTATGAAAGCTAAATCAAATTATGGCTACAGATTTCCATATTCTTTCTTAAATGTATTATCATGAAAGCAGTAAGCACCATGCCAACATCTCCATCCATCAATCAGTATAATATATTCTCTTCTGCAACATGTGTTAAAAAAACTTGTGGATATTTATCACATACTTCATAACTAAACTACTGGGGAGGGGTAGAAGAGGCAATTACAGTATTGCTAACTTGGACTTATTTTTAGCATTCAGTTTTAAGCTTGACATGAAACATGCATGGAATTTACCAAAAATATCATTTTGTAAGTGGTTGGAATGTATATTCTTCATCAAAATTAGAAATATGGCAGAGAGATGAACAAAATAATACATGGTTAAGAAATCAGATTCAGACATTCTATATATACTCACATGTAAGTTGAGTCCTTCTGCAAACAACAGATCAGGTGACTCATTATGCAATGACAGATTCGGGTCTATGCCATTTGCAGCTGGACTAAACTTATAAGAGAGTATATATGGTACTCTCTATCTGTCTGTATGTATGTCTGTCTCTGTAGATTAAAGAGCACTGGCACACTTAATCGAACTGATATACAGCAAATGTTAGCATTAGCATGTGTTATATAAGAACATACTGTGGATATGACCATACAAATTACAGGTATTACGTGACCAATCCTGATATGCTGCCATTAGATGGGCAAAACAAAGCTGCATTTAATATGGCTATAAATCTGCTATAATAATTCATGAGTGACTGATCCACTTCAGTTATTTATGTGCTACATCTTTCTTTGTTCTGCATTCTGAATACAAAAGTCAGAAAATCATATATTAGTATCTCATACAGATCACCTAGTATTGAGTCTCTTGTTTTTCTATGGATACACTTCTGTAAAACTATACCATCCTGGGGAATATTGGGCTACAAAACTGTAAGGCTGTAGAGTCTCATATCTTACTGACTGCTGTTTGTACAAAGTGTATAAATCTTATTCAATTGGCTTTATGACAAACAGAATAACAAGAACTCCTTGAAAGGGACCGAAGCTCTCCTGTTTGAAAAAATTTCCAGGAATTCAAGATAAGATCGTTTCTCCTTTATACCTACTGAGTGTTGAAACCATCTCTGATACTGTTGAGGCCAATCCTTCAATTTATTTAGGTCCAATGAGACATCATAAAGGGGGACTATTGATAATATTTCAAGATGGTTGATGTGGTGAGTATAACTTTCAAACTGGCTGCAATTGTGGCCATAATGGACATCAAACTGGCACTATTTTCATTCACAACCAACCTGACATCACAGGAAGTCTCTTGCTGAAACCACCATGCTGACAGAATGATCTATTCAACATGACAATAACAAAAGTTCAAACATAGTCACTGTGACAGGTCATATCGAATATCAGGTCAGCAAGATTTCAATTTAAAACCAACCAGATATCAAGTGAAGCCTTTTAGTGTCAATCCCCATGGTGATATGACCATCCATTTAGGAGAAGCAGCAATAACAAGATTTTCATTATGTGTGTGTGTGTGTGTGTGTGTGTGTGTGTGTATATATAAAGTTTCATGGCAATCTTCCAAGCAGTTTAGGGGTAGAGATATCAAACTTGTACCAACAGATAGATGGATAGATATTGGACAATGACAACAGGCCATGGCCTGGATGACCATTAGGTTATAATCTGTCTTGAATGATCATATCTTCTGTCAAAACATTTTGGTCTCTCAAGACAGGTGGTCTCCCATGACTTGTCTTGACACTATGCAATAAACAAATCTGTGCAATAATTAAGCACCTGATCATTCAAGGCAGGCGTTCTCTCATAGCAGTGGTCTTTCAAGCCAGGTTTAACTGTAATTTTGTTGGCTATGTGAATTTATCCTTTACAAACAATCAAAGAATAAGATAAATTTAATATGAATTAAGTGAGTGGCAACAGCATTTATGATTGTTCAAGCTAAACCTACTATACATGGGTGACAACAACCAAAGTTTGCTCCACATTATGAAAATGCAGCTGTCGCTGAGGGAAGCAAGAAAAGAACATTTTAACTATTGATTTTATTAAGAAAAAACAGTATTCAGTCTCTCTGATCCACAACCGCTACAAATTTTAGTGAAATTCAATATGCTTGCTATGGCTGGTCCCTCAGTAACTGAGAGCTTAAATAAGCCATTGTGTTGCATACATATTGGCTAGCCAATCCTTTAATTATACCTGCTGCCTAATACACTATACTAGGGTTGATGTTTTTTCCATTAGTATGCAACCACTGCATCTCTAATGTGTAACTTAATGAACAGACATGACTGAATTTATATAACAGGCAAAATAAAAATGGGACATTTAATGACCAAGAAAATATATATATATATACATGTAATGGGAATAATTTTGGTTCTTTCTGTTGAGGATAGTTTGTTTTGATTCATAAATATTTAACAGTAACAAAAAATGTCAACTTAGAAACCAGATCTGCTGTCAAATATTGCACTATACTTGGCAATAATATAAAATACCACTTCCTAAACGTGGTACAAAGAATGCATTTTAACAAGGCTATAGAAGCAAACTTCAGGCAAAGAGGTACATCAATATGAAAGTTCTATGAATTCTTTTTTGCCATTCATTCTGTGATGTAAATGATTAATATATTGAATGTTTTGGAATTTTTCAAAATTCTTCTAGAAAGTCTGACCAGTGTCACAGTACACAATGCTGCTGGATATAATATAGTCTGCTCTAAGTTAGGCATGCTATAACTAAACAGAAAAGCTGAACTGAATTATATACTGTACACATTACATGAAGCACAATGTTAGAGTTTTTAAAGTTCTTATTATCCAGTGCAATTATTCTTGCTAGAGACATATTCATGTACAAACATGGTTACTGTAAAAATAATCCCATACAGTCATTCTTATGAAAAAATGTAATTGTCCTGGAGTCAGATCATGTGAATGCATGCACTGTATTCACACTTAGATGTCTCATGCATTGCATGGCTGAGTCACTGTATTTGCATCTGTTCAACAGGGAGTCCTTGAACTTTGGAGGTTTAAGTGTAACCCTTATATTGCAGTCAGTGGGGAAACTGGTTTGAGGGATTATACTAGTAAACTCAGTGTGAGTGGCAAAACATTCTAGACCAATAAATCTGTGGAACAGATAGGTTTTTGATGGATCCTTCAGCAGTCTAGGAGGAGTGCACCATATGTGGTCTTTCCATCACCACTTGTTGGAAGCGGTGGAATAAGAATCTCCTGATTATGGCCTGGTTACCATGCAATAAATGTCATTATACATGTTGGTAGATTATCTCTCTCTCTCTCTCTCTCTCTCTCTCTCTCTCTATATATATATATATATATATATATATATAAGGTTTGGAACCTAAAAGCTCTATGTCACTATAAGTGTGACAGTCAGTCTAATACTTGCTGATGAACAATATACTTATCACAATTCCATGCAACTCATATTTGTTGATAATTCCATACACTGACCATTATGTTCTTATCACATGGTCAGTACACTTTACATATAATATATGCAGTTTCATATATTTGAAATGACAACATGTTTAAATATCACTTTATGCGATTCTGACTGGACCAAATGAGCATATGAATTCTTGCACAATATTCTCTTTACTGATTGGCTGTGATCATGGGAAAATTTTCCTTACTTCATCTTCTGGAACTGTTTGTTTTCATTATGTATTACTATCACCATTTTGGTGACCATTCTTTTTTTTCAAACTGACTGCCCAAAAGGAATTGGGGAAAACAGGTTACAAGAGTCTGTCTAAATAGGGCCTATCTACTCCAATGGTTAGTTACACCATGTATAGATTATCATGTGCTGAAGAATGACATTTAACCCCAAACAAGAACAACAACAAAAACATTTAAAACTAAGGGAACTGGTCAACTGATAGTGGGCATGGGAAGTGAGGTGGGCAGTATACCTGAAACATGGAATCCACCCTAACAGTATATACAAGAGTGGTTTAAATGTTAATTTATAGAAGTAAATAAACTCAACTCAGTTCACAGAAGAATGTAGACATAAACCAGCCTCAACCTGAGAGAATGTTATCTAACTACAGCTTGTTTACACAGTAAAATAGCTAAACTGAACTGTGTCTTATTATGTGATGCAATTCCGAAATAAAATTTGTCAATGTCAACTGTTAAGTCTAAGCTTCCAAAACGAATAATGTAAATATCTGTTCACAATTACTGTAATTCTGCAATATCTGTATACATATTCATCCCTTCACATGAATAATCAACAACTGTTATGCTTAGCAATGAAACTGACACACTTTCAAAATTAATGATTACTCTAGAACTCAAGTTAAGCTGTGATATCAAACTGAACTTGCATAGAGATTTTGTGTTGAAATATTATGTTGTCCAAGTCAAATATCCTATTTATTCAGAAGGAGAGTTGTTCTCTGAATTACAATTATTAACAAAAATCCAATAAATTTTACTGGTGATACTGCACAAAAAATTCCACTAGAGCGAGGAACTATTTTTCATGGGCAACAAATGAAAGGTGCAGCATCAGTCTGAATGAATTATATTATTTCTTCTTTCTCTCCTATATATTTCCATTAAAATATAAAAAGAATCTCAAATGATATTATAGCGTGCAAAAGCTGTACATTATTCAAATCATTTCATAAATTCAATATTAAATTATTATCCATTTGAGATCATCTATATAGATCCATACAACAATCATACCTGTTGATAAATTACAACACACATTAGACCAATAACTCAATCATATCTGTTGACAGATCCATATATTAATATTTGTTGAAAGATCCACATTATCAAACATATTCTGTTTATAGATCCATATATCATTAATATCTGTATAAATATCAAAACATCAATCATATCTATTGACAGATCAATGCATCAGTGACAGATCCTACCCAGTGATATGTGAAATCATTTGCAATTATTTGCTGAAACTCTGTGCTTTGATCATATACATTTAGAAATGATATTTTGTATCTGCTGTTGATCTCTGTGTACATGAGAAGTGTGTCAGATAGATTCATCACTAATTTGCATTATGGATAAATAAATGTCTCATTCATAAAACTGTTAAGCACTTTCACTAGACCTAATCCCACCAAGTTTATCCTGTTACATCATAAAACATTATCCAATTAAAGTTAATGATGTATCAAAATGCACAGAATTTTCAGACGTTATAGTAATGAATAAATATGCAGCTCAGAAAAGTCAAAAGCTGTGTAACAGATGCAAATTGAAACATGAAATAATTAACCACTTCCAACTGATGCTATGGGAGTTTCCATTGTCAATAATTTTGGTCAACCATTTGTACCATCTCACAAATATCTGGTTTCATATCCAACAAATTATTACTTACGTAGACTAATTGTTCCCCCTCCAATATCATGTGATAAAAGATATTTCTAAACTAAAATGAATCCATACTGCCGTACAATTTTATCTGATAACAACACAAATCAAAATGAGGCCCTACTTACATAAACTTTTACCACATAATGATTAAATGAGTCCATCAAATGTTTACCACATAACATAATAAATCAAAATGTGCCCACATCTCCATACAGTTTTTACCAGATAATGATACAAATCAAAATGTGGACATACCTCCATAACATTTTACCAGACAGGTGGAACTCTACAATTTCATATTTTGCATTTGGATTAGATTTTTAAATAAAAAGAATTTCGCAAGTTTTCCTCACTGTTTATACTGGCCATTTAAAAAAGACTGTATATCTTAGGTCTTGTTAAAATAACTTTTAATTGACTTTATGTTGGTTTATAACTGATGGATGTACTTTGGGGTAGAGAGTATACAGACTGCCCTTACTTCATATGTGCACCTATAAAAAAAAACTTCTAGCTCCATGTGGTCCTTTTAACTTTCTGGACTTCAGGGATAAATTGTAAAGAACAAAGAGCCAATAATTTTTTAGATTTTATATATTTTGTAATTCATTCACTGCACTTTTAGCAGCTGGTATTGCCTAATCTGGCAAAATTCATTTTCACTATTTTAATAACTTCTAAAGTAATTGTACTTTTGACTAATTTAGGTTGATTTTTGAGCATATGGGGACAACCACGTTGGTTAGCTGAGTGCTTAGATCATGTTTCAATATGCACAAGTACAATATCTAGAGAAATTTCTGCCACATTAGATCAAGGTAACATATAGGTATGCCAACATTCTCTCCACTGTGTATGTTGCAAATTTATGCAAGCAACTTCACCATACACCTGTTGCTCCCCCAAGCTCATAATATCTGTGGAGTAATGAGACCATAACTCCATAATATTTTACCAGTAATACAAATCAAATTGGGCCATACTTAATCACAATGTTACCAGTCAAATAATACAAATCAAAATGGGCCATATCTCATCAAAATGTTACCAACCTAATAATAATAATAATCAAAATGGGTCATATCTCATAAAAATGTTACCAATCTATTAATACAATTCAAAATGAGGCCATAATTCATTAAGTTACCAGTTATTATGTACTTCTGTGAGAGTGACATATGTAAGGTAAGTTGTTTGCATTTAAAACATGCATAGTGGAGAGAATGTTGGCATACCTCTATGCTACTTTGATGTAATGTGGCTGACATTTCTTTGGATATTGTACTTTTGGAAATTGTAAATGATCTTAGCACACTGCTAACTAAAATGACTGCTCCCTTGTGCTCCAAAAATCAGCCTGAATTTATCTAAGTACACTATCATTAGCAGCTATTAAAATAGGGAAAATGAATTTTGCCAGACTAGAAAACACCAGCTTCTGAAAGTGAGGAAACCCAGGGAAATTCTTTTCTTTAAAATTCTAACCCTATGCAAAATATGAAACAGTAGAGAGCCACCTAAAATGTTACTAGTGTAATAATAGAAATCAAAATGAGTCTATACCTCATCAAAATGTTACCAGTCTATTAATACAAATCAAAATGAGGCCATACCTCAAGTTACCAGTTTAATACTGCAAATCAAAATGAGGCTATACCTCACCAAAATTTTACCAGCCAAATAATACAAATCAAAATGAGGCCACACCTCATCAAAATGCTACCATTCTAATAATACAAATCAAAATGAGGCCATACCACTATAGAATTTTACAAGACAATAATACAAATCAAAATGAAGCCATAACTCCCTAACATTTTACCAGATAATACAAATCAAAATGAGGTCATACCCCAATCAAATTTTACTAGATACTGATGAAAATCAAAACAAGGTTTATCAGATTTTACCAGATAATGACAAAATAGGCTAGACCTCCTTAAATTTTTACCAGAAAACAATACAAATCAAAATAAAGCAATAACTCCCTAAAATTGTACCATATAACAATACAAATCAAAACTGTCTGTTGATTTTCTTAATATAAAGCCTCACACACAATTTGGTTTTAGTTCATGAAGACTCTAAAATGCTATGGATCAGAAATTGAAGGGCAAAGTTATAAATGAAACAAAAGCCACAACTCCATAAAACTGCAGAAAAACAATAAAAACTGAACTTGACATAGATCTTTTTAATGTAAAGCATTTTAATAAACTTAAGTTTAATCTACCCTCTCCTTGGTAAGTTAATGAGTAAAACCAAAATCTGTGACAGACGTTGTATGACACAATGGACATAATGGACCGACATAGATAACATTGTATGCCTCCTCCATTGGTATAGTGGGGACATAAAAGGTTACCTATCTGCCAAACAACTGACCTTCAGCTCAGTCTGCTTGAATGCTATAGAAGTCTATACAAGTTTTGAAACCTTAGTTTACTAAATTGTCCCTGCCTATAAAACAGATAATTTGAGATAATTCACACAAGGATAAAATATGTTACAGTGGCATCTGGTACTTTACATTATTACAATCAAACCTATATTTAGTAACTATCTGTCTTTAACAGCCAATTTTTTTCAAGACCACTTGAACCAAATTTTATTATATCATAATCAATTGACCTCTTTTAAGTAATCACCTGTCTTGGAAGGTCGTATATATCACTTCCCATAGGCAGCTACTTAAAACAAACTTCACTATAATATAAAGACTGTAACCATTTCTTGCTGTCAAGACTGACATTGTTTAAAAACAAGAATTAGTTCAGTATGTCGCTGTTCAATACATACATGTATAAGAATAGCCTGATTGCCACTAATGGATGCAACAAATAAGCTTTAAGAGGAAGTCCAGGTTTAATGAGGATCTGTCCTAGATTGAGGCAGTCACATGACTGGTCACATGACTTTACCCATTATTTGTGGACAGTACGATAGTATGGCAACTGTGATTGTCACAACTGTATGGTTTTGTTTAGAAACAAAAGCAAGATATTGAAATACAAGTAATTAGTTTTCTAAGAAAATGATGGGTTTGTTGTGACAGTTATTAATAAAAAAAGAAAAGGAACAGGTCCGGGATTCAAATTTAATGCCTCTGACATATTATCCAATCACTCTATCCAACAAGCTAATCCAAACACAAACTTTTAGTGTGCCAATTTTTAGCAACAATCACAAAAGTAATAAAAATTTTGTAGCGCTATTTTTATATTTTGTTAGAAAACAACTTTCATGTTTAGCACACAGCCGAGTACCTCCCTGACTGATCTTACAAACATGAGCAGAGTGAAGTGCAAATTATATGCCCACCCTATGCTTAACAGTCTTTTATGAAGATAACTGAACCATTTTTCTTCTTTCAATCAAAGTACCTTTAACCTTTGACTCCCAAATCAATAGTTTCTTTCTTACTCTAAGTGCCATCCATCCACAAAGACTAATTGGTGTAAGTGGCACAGAATTAATAATTTTTTGTGCAAACCATTGTTTTTCCTTCAGTCACAGTGATCTAGACTTAAGACATTTTGACTCAAAAATCAATAGACTTCTTGATTACCTCAAGCGCAAGCCATCCACAAAGTTATTAAAAAAAGAAATCCATCCACAAGTTTTGATAACCACTGATGATAGAAAACTCAAGTCATTGTGCAGAAATCATTATTTTTCTTTCAATCAATGTAAAATCAACCTTCAGCATTTTGAGGTCAAAACTGATTGAACTTCTTCTTACCCAAAGAAGTTCAAGCTATCCACAAAGTTTGGTAACTATAGATGGTGGTTAACTTGAGTAATGTGCTGAAACCATTTTTCTTCATTCAGCAACCCTGAAATGTGAGCTTTTGAGGGGAAAATTGGTTGGGTTCTTTCTTACCTTCTTCTGGTTAATTGTAACTGGGGAAAACTCAAGTTACTGTCCTGAGACAAAGCTGGCAACAAACAGACAGATGAACAGATGAATACCACAACATACTATGCTTCACCTAAATCAATAATTTTTTACTGTCATTGTAAGAATTTGCTGAGCTATATTGTGGCAGTACAATTTATGAGGTTAAAATGTTTAATAAAGATACACCTGAAAAGTAATGACAAGTGGCATATACATCCATGAAAAGGTAGCTGTAAGCAGTGTTTCCCTTTATGCACATTTGTGCGTCAGGGACGAACGCTGAAAAAATTCATGCACATGTTTTGTTGCCGTGTGTTTTTTTGATGCAAAGGATTTGCATTATGCAATCAGGATTTATTTAATATCCAATGCTTTGGATGAGGTATGGCATCGTGTATACTTCAACCATAGGCATAGTCTGGTTCCCTGTTTCGTATGCGCCCTGTGTTGCACTCCAAGGGGAGTTTTTTACCCTCAGTTTTATACCCCTGGGGGATACACTGACTGTAAGACATCATCAAAATCAAGGGCGTAGGACATCACATGTTCACATACACATAAATGAAATGTTTAGCCACACTGCTTTGGTGAAAAAGGTTGTGTCTCAATCATCTCTTGTTACAACTGAAAATAATTTGACCACAGTCTTTGTTTAGAGAGAGAGACAGACCCTACCCCACCTCCAGCCAACGTAACATCAATTTTATAGGAGAATCATGACAGACTAGCTGCCTGTCCTTTATGGCTCTTTTCACATATCTTTTGTGCTATGGTCAGGGTAAGTTGCCATAAAGACAACAGCAGGTGTAGTCATTTTAATGTACATGTAATATTGTCATAAAAATGAAGGAAAGTTTACACATTTTAGCGCAGATGTAATATTGTCAAAAGACTGACAGTGAGTCTAAAATGCAATTTTTCAGCACAAGATAGCCTATATATCACAGCCAGTATATTTGGTGGTGGAAGAACCCTGGAAGGCCCTGCTATTAGAACCATTGACCCAGGGGAATCTACTGGCATGCTTTCTCACATATCTACAATGGCCAAGCTGAGATTCAAAACCATATGACCAAAGGTGAGATGTGAATAAGGCAACCATATGACCAAAGGTGAGATGTGAATAAGGCAAGTGCTTTAGACCCCATGGCCACACTACCCTAAGTGCACTGCAACAGATCAAATTCTACAATT
>JAECUM010045191.1:0-11812 GCA_016617855.1 Megalonaias nervosa
CTTCTCCAGTTCACCATGCGATTACTCAATTTCACCCTGCGATTACTCCAGCTCATACTACGATATCTCCAGCTCACACTACGATTAGTTCAGCTCACCCTGCAGTCTGCCTTCTCCAGGTCAACATACGATCGCTCCAGCTCATCCATTTTGAACGATCTGGCGTACCATCGAAGATGGTTTTCTTGTACACACGCTCCTATTGAGCCCATCCCATACGTTCTCAAAGGAAGGAGAGTATTGCCAATTATACAGCTTTACAATACAATATTTGAAATTGAGACCATGCAAGTTATCTAAACCCTTATGAAGTGGAAGGGCAAGAAGTAAGATTAATTTCATCCAAAATGTTCCACATTTTTTAAAATACATTTTTAATACAGAAAATACAAAATATACCTATAAAGTAATTATGGTTTATATTTTGACTCAGCACATGTAAACTCTTTGTTTATACTTTTTGATTCATTACATATAAACTCTTGGTTTATACTTTTTGACTCAGCACATGTAAACTCTTGGTTTATACTTTTTGATTCATTACATATAAACTCTTGGTTTTTACTTTTTGACTCAGCACATGTAAACTCTTGGTTTATACTTTTTGATTCATTACATATAAACTCTTGGTTTATACTTTTTGACTCAGCACATGTAAACTCTTGGTTTATACTTTTTGATTCATTACATATAAACTCGTGGTTTATACTTTTTGACTCAGCACATGTAAACTCTTGGTTTATACTTTTTGATTCATTACATATAAACTCGTGGTTTATACTTTTTGACTCAGCACATGTAAACTCTTGGTTTATACTTTTTGATTCATTTCATATAAACTCTTGGCTTATACTTTTTGACTCAGCACATGTAAACTCTTTGTTTATACTTTTTGATTCATTACATATAAACTCTTGGCTTATACTTTTTGACTCAGCACATGTAAACTCTTTACGTTTTGATTCATTACATATAAACTCTTGGTTTATACTTTTTTACTTAGCACATGTAAACTCTTTGTTTATACTTTTTGATTCATTACATATAAACTCGTGGTTTATACTTTTTGACTCAGCACATGTAAACTCTTTGTTTATACTTTTTGATTCATTACATATAAACTCTTGGTTTATACTTTTTGATTCATTACATATAAACTCTTGGTTTATACTTTTTAACTTAGCACATGTAACTCTTGAGTTTTACTTTTTTTTACTCAGTACATGTAAACTCTTGAGCTTTACTTTTTTTTACTCAGTACATGTAAACTCTTGGGCTATACTTTTTTTACTCAGTACATGTCAACTCTTGGGCTATACTTTTGGAGCCATGTCCATAAAACTGACAATAATCTCAAACCAGATAAATCCAGTTTTTGCTGATGTAAAGTGTCTGTCATTAAAAAAACAAAACTCCTATACAGATAATCTATGTATGACTAAGCTGTGCAGCATCTCTGTGTATGCCAAAAAGCTTTGTTTTCGGATGGGTATTTTTTTGCACGGATGAATGTTGGGCCCATATGCATGCTATGGAATCATTGTATATACGACTTAAGCATTCTTCTCGACTGTGCTGCACATTGCGCGAACGCCTGGTAACATATGTTTCTCATGAACATACCAGCCCACTTCATTTGGACTGACCTGTGTGCGGAATTAGAAGAATCGATTTAGGTAGCGCCCCTGATGGAGATGATTCACAAAAGAGGTAGTTGTAGTATCATTATGGTTGAGTATAATTTATTACATGGATAATAATAGCACCGGAACACTGCCAATGCATGTAAAATAATGCAAGTACTAAAACCATTATTATGCAGGAGGGTAGGATCCTAAAAATAAAGAAATGGTTATAACTCATATTTCTTTAATGTAATCATGGCGTATAACATTCTCTGTTGGCTGAAGAAAATGACTGAAATAATATAATACAGTGAAAGAAGAAAGGAAAGTGTGTTTGTGTGTTTTGGATTTTTAACGTAGCTTTTAAAAAATTTCAGTCATATCGTTCGATGTCTACAGTATGGCAGTTTATAGTGATGTCTAGTACTGAGGCATCATGCCACAGACATGTAGCATCATATCCCACCCATTCACATTATCCTGACACTAGGCCGACCAGTCCTAACACTAACCTCTTAATGCTGAGCGCCAAGTCCCGCAGCTGTTAGTACCATTTTTATAAGTCTTTGGTATGACTCGGCCGGGGTTCGAACCCGCGACCTCCCGCATCCAAGGCGGATGGTAATAACCACTAGGTCACAAGAAAGAAAGAAAGACAGTTTAAGTGAGAGAACTGATCTAACATGTTTCGTTTAAGTTAAACATGTTAGAGACACTAGATAATGACGGACATTTTTCGGTAAGCAGCATATTTTTATTTTGGGTTCAATATAACGAGATAGAAAATTTTGCTATCTCACCATGACTAATAACAGAACTTCAGAGACAGTGATTGTTATTACGTGTTCCAGTTTCGTAGTGATCAATATCACTTGTTTCCTATCCATTCTGCCTCACAGTGGACTGTTCAGTTTTCATAATACTAAGGAGAGGTATTCGAAGAAATGCAATTCTATTTGCTGTCGTTAATGTCCGTCTAAACTACAGATGACGCTTCTGTCATGTGACAATGAATGATAACGAAGTTTTTATAATTATTAAAATAAGTGACTGTGTTACAGGCCCTCGAATTAAAGTGTAAACCAGTCTTTCATGATGTTGAGTATATCGGTAGGGATTATGAAGTATATAGAAGGTCGTCAGCTTGTATCTACTTTTTTATTCCTTCTGGGTAATACTCCTTTTCAGAAACTCGTAGAACCATGGAAATAATTTAAACAGTTTCGAGGCACAGTTTATTCTACTTTAAGTTCACACTTGAAAAGTGTATACAAATACTTGAATTACATTCTGTTATTAAAGTTTCCAGTGAGTCGAATACGAGCCGGTGTCACGGAGTTGTGTATAAGTAATGTTTATACATTATACCTGAACTGATTTATACACAGGTTTCGTTGCCGCGTACAGCATTTTCCTGGAGTGATTTATGTACGGCTTAAATTATTTCAAAATACTGAGATTGGTTCACCTTATGCTGCACGAAAAAGTGCTTGCAGTAGAAAACAGGTAACCTTAAGCTCTCTGGCCTGTATTACGCCATAGCCAGAATACTTAGAGACTCGAGTTGGACAGTAACGTCACAACACAGCACAAGCTGACTGGGAGGAACATTGTGGTTTTCTTGTGGTGAGGAGACCAACGGGTCTGCAGCGAACATGGGAGTTCTTGTGTGATCCTTCGGCAGACTGGGAGGGGTGGGCTCCGTGATTATCCGACAGAGTGGTGGGACTGAAGAAACTTTGTGGACGTCAACTGTACACCACGAGTTATATGTACAGATTTTTAACTTATCAGTATCACTTTTTGAGTGAAAGTCATGTATATTTATATACATCCTACTTGTGGACGAAACCTTATTCGTGAATGTACAAATTCCTTACTTTATTCACGCATGATGAATAATCGTCATATATTCATTGTTGTGTAAATCCGTAAGTTGTTCACCCTAAGTTGCATATTGATTATTGTTCATTTTTGTGTTTAATTTCTAAAATATTGATCATTCATGGCGATAGATCGTAGGATCAATTATGTTTGCTTATAATTTCCATTGATTAATTCTTGTTTATTACGTAAGTTACATGTTAGGAGTCGTTCCATCTTCCTTGAATCAGTTATTTAACTCGGTGAGCATCATTTTTCTAAATCAATTGTTAGAATTTATGCGCACGAGTTTGGTGTCAGATTTATTCATTTTCAATCACTATAAATAAACATCTCATTCACGAAAATGCTTTTAGTATTTTCGGTTATAATCTAATCCAACCCGGATCATCCTGTTACAATCAGAACTTGGTAATTGATAATGCTACAATAAATATCGAGATGGTCTCGAGGGAAAAACAAATCACACGAGAATAACGTAGAAACTGCAATGCAACTGCAAAATATCCCTGCCTCTCATCAACAATTTGCAGAGAATTGTTCAATAAGCAAAGGAGCATTTTTTTGCTGCAAGATAGTCTAAAAGCATTTCTAGTTTGATAACTTAAGTCAGACATGCAGGAGAAGAAACAATAAAGGAATTAGAAATCATACATTTAACAATCAGAATAATCGCTCACATTGATCTTAAATCCCCAATGCCTTCATTTATCAAACTTCACCATTCTTCGAATAAAACTAACGTCTGAATGAAAGGAGTTATGACATAAAGCGTTCTTTCAAATATCAAGATGTTCGGTTTAAACGACATTAAAATATTCAGTTTCGAATTGAGGTGTCACACCTTAATTCAGTAAACGAAGTCGCTTGTAATTCCGTTCTTTTTCAGGAGTGTTAAAAAACTAGCGATCTGATACATTCGAAAAATTTCGTTAGTGGTTAATGTTATATATATTTAATTTGTATTGTTTGTTAGGTTTTTTTACTTCATGATTATGTTATGTATAATTGTATTCTGAACTTGGCCTTGTCCAAAAGCAAGTTCATGTTGTACATGACCAGTAACATTTGTTTTGTGGAAAACAGAATACATAGCTAATATTTTCCCCATGATTGTGGATCTAGGTATTCAGATTTTTAATAATGTAAACATGTTTATTTTAATCTGAGTCTATCATATTGGAATTCACCCACGGAATAACCTGGTCTGCCTGATGTTTACCACAGTATTTATTATAATTTTTGTAACAGATTTTATCTTGTGAGAACTTAAAATTTTCTAGAAATGAACTTTTGACCCTAACCCTGGTTCTACTTTTGTGTTTTAGTTTACATATATATATATATATATATATATATATATATATATATATATATATATATATATATATATATATATATATATATATATATATAATATTACTTGAGAAAGTACACCTTGCATTTAACACCCGAGACAGAATCAGTCTTGTTGTGTTCACTATTTCATTTGTGCGGATTTATTTATTTATTTAAAGTATTATTCACTGGAAGTACAAAGTGCTCGTCTGTAACATTCTTGGACCGGAACATTAGTTTGGAATTATAGCACATCAGCACACTTCAGGCCATTGGCACAATACCACGTTCGAGACTACATGCATGTGAATAATGGCCGGGATTCTCAGTTCGAGTGAGAAAAGACATGGCTCAAAATGTGATGAAACGTCGATATTATCTAGTTTTAAATTAATGGAACTCAACAATGTTGAGAGGCGACATCTTTCAAGATTCAGCGTTATTCGGGTGATTTGGCATACACGACTTCTTGTACGTAACGGTTTCGCATCTTATGTGCTGGTCTGAATAGTTACACATGTACAAAAATAATAAAACATTGATAATTGAAATAAAATTCATAGTTGGTAACGGCAATACAATTTTATGATCACATGATGGTAATAATTTTAGGCAATCTTTGAGAAATGTTGAGTAATTCATTCGCCCGAGGGTAGTTTTGTTCATAGTTGCTAGGAATAATAAAACTTGATAAAACCTGGGTTTAAAAAGGTAATTTAGTTCGAGTTTTCTGATCTTGTTCATTCCTTGTTCGATATTTCCGCTGCTTGGCTGTGGTGGGAGGTCAGAGCGTACCTGCTATCGAAAACGTGGAATTTACAGGAACCTCACGTCATAGGATAGTGGTTTTACACAGTCTACCCAAATTAAGCGACCTTGTAGATCGAACCCTACATGCCTGAAATCGACATGTATAATATTAAAATTCTTAGACATAACAATAACAATAATTGTAACTATAATAATCCGATAAAAAAGCTGCTTTTCCACTATTTGCGAACAGATTCTACTCTGCAGTGTAACATCGGTTAGCCACATGATCGACAATTCGCCTACGTATTTGAAAAAGTTGAATTATTGGCTTTTTTTCCGTCGTGTTATTTGTATTACGTAAATAGTTTGACCTCTGACGTCAACAGAAATGTAGGCCGCCAAATTTGACCAGACAATGCTGGAGAAATGTATGACGTAAAGTATGAAAACATTCCTTCCGATTCGTGTATGGGCTTATTAAAGAAGCGACATATATCCTGTCTTATAAATGATAAGATAAACTATCTGCCAATTGATTTTTTTTAAATAGGTAGGGTTCAATACAAGCCACACCCTGCGAAAAGTGACTACCTTATGACAGGCCGGATTAAGGTCCTTGTAGGCCCTATTCAGTTCTTTAATACAACGATTGACATTGACACGACTTGGCCTGTGTGTTTACACTATTCTGATAATTCATCAACGTGGTTTCGTACGCCCTAGGCACAATGCCAATTGTTCCAACTGAATGATACGGCCCAGCTTTATGTTGCAATCGCATGTTTTGGGCGAATTCCATGTCACCGATAGGGAATATGCTATGACCTGCCACCTCAACATAACTGTCCACGTATCTACCAAGGAGTGAAAAAGGTCAGAGGTAAATTGGAGTACAAGTTAATGATAATGCAGTCGTAGGGATGGTAGGGCCGATAATGCCACTAATAATGCTACTAATTTAAGGGCACTTAACCATCGATTTCAAACGAGAGAGAGAGAGAGTTTTGATTCCTACAGCTCTGGAGAGTTTTGTTCAAGGAGTTTCAAGGACTCCAAAAGTTTAAGTAGTAATTTTGTCTTCCAAAAACTGAACCTTCTCCGTTTGTTATAAATGTAATCAACCGAGGTTATATGTCCTCTAATTACATTTATTTATTTATTTATTATTTATTTATAAAGCAGGACTTAGAAAAAACACGTTTTCTCTCATGACCGGGTTAAAATTGGCTTTACGATATACTAGTCCTTGGGCCGAGTAAAAGTTTGCTATGTACTCGTCATTGAGCCAGGTAGATACATATTCACGTCGTAAGAATAAATCCGAGTGCATATTCTAACCATAAAAGGCGGTGAAGTTCAACATCACTTAACATTTAGCGTGCGTCGATTATAGGCAAATTGTGCCTGATTAACCCACTAGATGTCAGTCTAGAACATATCGCAAAGGATGCAGACTTCCTTTTCTATTACAGAGATACCCCATGTCAGTTTCATTCTAAATGTGCAAATATCATGAACATATTATGCTACAATCTCACGCCTAGCTCTCGATTTCTTAATGGTGTCTGCATTTTGAATGAAACATTTGAGTAATTTGGGCGTCATGTTGATGTTTAGAAAGTTTCCCTTTTAACGAACTGTCAAACATCTTTATGAGTCAGACTTCTGAGAAGTTAAGAGACAGCGAGTGACAACTGTTAGGTACTTTTTCATATGATCAGGCAACGTTACCCTGATAGACGGTATTCTCAAGACTAAAGGTTCTCTACAGTGTCACGCCAAATGGAAGACGCCTGCTGCAAAAGTTGTGATAGGTATGTAATCCTAATTTATAGAAAGATGTTGCCAACTTATATCAGAAGTAATTATTTTAAATGCCTTGTCCAATTTCCAACAATTTCACAAAATGCAAGCTGTTGTAATCACCAAACAAAACAAAACTCATTGTGTGGTATTCATTATCCTTCGTATCACTTCACGAGAGAGAGAACGAGAATTGTTTCCTGCAATAGCAGTGTAAAGAATAATCACCCCGGTCATTCATAACACAGAAATGAAGTAGTGCCAAGGTCGTATGCTTGTTTCTTATCAAATCTGAATCCAGTCTGAAATTGCTTTGGCTACGAGCCAAGATTGCTGGAAAGTATTTCTGGGAATAAATTGTAAATGTACTTCTACATAAAAAAAAAAAAAAAAAAAAAGCATAAGACATGGAATATTATTACAAAATTATTCAGTAGATTTGGCACATCTTTCTTAACTCATTTGCATCTGGTACATGTTTTCTAAGAAGCCAAGTTCATTGACTGCACCGGCCACGTGCTCTACTGATATGATCAACCAACCGATTAAAGGAGAACAAGTGTATCTGCTTTCCACTGTTAAAGAGCGAAAACTGAATCTAAGTAATAGATCTGGGGTTTTTGTTGGTCTTCTTTTTGCACTTGCTAATAGTATCCAGTTATGAATGGAATTCTTGTCGTTTACTCTGACGTCAGTACTATGGTAACGTGCATAACTGGAACTAAATGATGATGCGTAACTATCACATTCTGAAACTTACGACGTCACTGACTGATGTTGTGGCTATATTAGTGTTACAAAGCATATCCAATGAGACTTTGTAAGCTTGATTATGATACCAGACAGAATCAGCAAAGACCTTGATTACTTCCAATATCTAATGTAGGAGTAGCACTTAGGCTTCGATTCTTATTTATTCACTGGCAGTAATGCAAAGAAAATTTAAAGCTAATATATGGAGCTTACCTAGCTGCCTATCAAATATAGATATGTAGGTAGGTAGGCTGATATTTTTTAAATACGTACAACAAAGCACCCACCTCCAATAAGTTACTTTGTTTTATATATTTTATATATGTTTTAAATTTAATTAATATCGAATAACTAGCCATGTAGCTACATAAAGTGTTTAAAAGAAGAAGAGATGGAAGAGCTGATCTTGCAATCCATGGATCTCGGATTCGATACCAGCCCAGACCAACCCAGATCGGCTTCCTCTGTGTGTCCTCTGGAAGGACAATTAGCTACAGCATGTCATAGCAAGTTATATATGTTAAAAGTGACGTTAAAAACTAACAGAAAATGAAAATATTTATATTGATTGTGTCTCATAACAACCCGTAAGTAATTCGAAATCTAGTAAAATGCAACACAACAAAATCAAATCATATCAGTAATTAGTGCATAAGTCTGGTTTGGACTGGTTTTACGATACAGCAACATGGGAATGCTATTTAGTCGATTGGAGTAAAGTGCCTAGGCCATAGCACAGACGTCTGCATGGTCTATTTATCCGATAGGAAAATTCGAATCGCACACTTTCGGTCGCGACTCCACCACAATAACCACTGAGCTACTGCGGCTTCTGCAATTAATAAGTAAAATTTTAAAAAAATCTCTAAATGAATTCAAGAAAAGCATAAAACACTCATGTATCTTCCTAAAAACCGAAACAAAGTCTGACGTGAACATGCTTTCCGCACTATCAGTCTATATAAAATGCATGATTAGGACATGCTGATTCGATAATCCTAAACAAACAGACTCCTTTCACACAAGAGTAATTAGCTTCGACATTGCCCCATTTACACAAACTCACTAACCGATGCTTTGTGTGGGTTATATTTGTTAATAAATAGAGGTTTCGACAGACTAAGAGAAGATATCCAAATAAAGAGTTAAGTGATGCTTGCCAACTAGCATAATTTATAAGTTGTCCATCGATTGCTGGTTTCGCACGATATTATTTTGTATCATATGCACTCACTCATAAGGAATGGAAACTCGTGTAGGTTTTTCCAAAATAAATTCCTTGAAAAAAGTCGGATCGTAATGGAACAGCGACAATAATTGTCATGATTAACATGAAAGTGAAATCTAAAAAAGAATGGCAGTGATTAAGAGCTGTTAGTACGATGTGCACAGAAGAACATGAGTTAACAGTTAAAATGAAATCTGAAGTGTGAAGATCATATGAACCAAAAAAAAACGTGATGGAGACAAAACATGTAATAATATTTTCATTCATGATGGAGTTTCTACCGTTGTCTGTGACATTAACTGTGAAATTTTCTTTACTAAAATTACCTGTCAAATGGTTTCTTGAGAGAAGGAATATTAATTGCTCAGTTAATATGATTAAATAATAATCCATATGAAAGAAATGACTTAAAGTACGTAAATAAAATACATCGAATTGCAAATCACTAAAAAGTACATGTGAGTATATATCAAAATCGACAAGTAGTTTGTCTGAAATGTAAGTTTATGAAATAATTTGGTTTTCAATTTGATAACTTGCGTAAACGGGCAGCTACAGCTGCTTTCTGCACTCCCTGTATATCAAAATTGGAGCGTTCAGTATTGCTTGAGCAGTTTTAAAACAGGTGTTAATATATTATTCAGGAAATGCCAAAGGCTTTAATCATCTCTAACAGGCAAACATGCAGTACATATCTGTAAATAAACTTCACCTCGCTCACCCCAAACGTAGGACCTTGATACGGTAACTAGAAAAAAGATGCACCATCTGCGAGGAAGTAACACAGAATTTGCAATATTAATGATAATATGAGTGAATTTTCTGTGTAAAACGTTCTTCAATTTCACCGCCAGTATGTTTTCATAAAGGTAGGGAAGTAACTTTGTATTAAACAACAACTGTTGAAAAACGTATTCCACGTGATCGCTACTACCACTATTTGCAAGCAATAGATAACGTTCGCTTCGAAGGCAAATGACCTAAGTGCCATTTATTGTGTTTCTGATGAGCTTGGTAGAGTGGAAAGTATTCGGAAGAATCAATCACTTTTGTATGGAAGCGACCGCATACTGCCAAGAACTGGATTGAGGCATCAACTATCGTAATCTTGTATAAATCCGTAAAGAGATGCTGAGAAAACCCCAAATTACTTCCAGTCACATTCGTTAGGTTGTCCAGTTATCGGAAATGCATTCTATTACAAGAATACATTTCATACAAAAGGTATGCCACCTAATCGCGACTAGATGTGTTGAAATATCTTAGTTTTCGGAGTAATTTATCGCATCTGACATTCCGTTGCTTCGAATAAACAATACACAGCACATCTTGCTTTTTAGACCATCATATGGTGGAAATATGTGCAACAATTACTGAAACTGTATTTAACAAAGTCTGACACGAGCCCATCTGCAAACAGTGTAAATCTATATATACATGCGCTGTATACACAGGCAGATCTGAATCTGCGCTGTTTGCATACAGGTTTGAAGAACAACATGCTCTGATCTGCCTAATTCTTTATGGCGCATTATATCCGGAGTTCCGCGTGCATCATCAAGAAACAATTACGACTCGAAAGTATTTTTACATGCATGTACTGATAATCTGTGGAACCATGCGGCAGTATTGCAGTTAAAGTTCATGGAACCTTAACAGAAGAAACAAGATCGTACTGACAATTATGCACCACAATGCAGAAATAACCCCCCAAAAGACCCCCTGCCCACATGAACAGGGAACTTAGAGAGGCCATATATAAAAAGTGTACCGCCCATAACAAATTTAACAAATCAAATATAAAACTAAATGATTCTGGGCAAGTAAAAAAAAAACTCCCGATGCCCCCAAAACAAAAAAAAAAAACTTTTCTACCCAAGCTCAGAAGATCAAAATACCCCTCCCCCCCCAAAAAAAAAAACCACAAACAAACACACGCACGCACACACTAAAGCGAAAACCATTAGAATAAATGAATATTGCAAAAAACATTGGGTCAAATTAACATTGTAAAAACCATTGGGTCAAATGAATATTACAAAAACCATTGGGTCAAATTAATATTGCAAAGACCATTGGGTCAAATGAGCTCCTAACTACCATTACTATTCACCCTAGCATACAAACTATTCATGACAACCAACCACCTGAAAAATACCTGTTACGACTCTATGATCATAAATTAAGTAACAGAATGAAGCAAAACCAACACGTTTTGTAAAACTCAATCAATAATTTAATTATCAAAGCTATAAATGAAAATGTGAGAGGAACTTTCAGTTTTATGAAGTGAATCCAAAATAATCCAGAAAATAATATCTATGTACAACATAAAGCATATTTGCAGTCTCGATGTTACAACAGGAGCACAAGAAATAAGAATGACTCTAAAATAGGGATGAATCTGATTCCTCAATTATCTCCTTTT
>JAECUM010045196.1:0-16784 GCA_016617855.1 Megalonaias nervosa
TACGACTTTATGCATATATATATATATATATATATATAGAGAGAGAGAGAGAGAGAGAGAGAGAGAGAGGGAGAGAGAGAGTGTTTAACGGCACGTCAGCACAATTACTGACAATGTTTTACCAATTACAAGCTAAGTTTTAAAAATGTAAAGATAAAGAATTGTCATAAAGAACTTTATGAAGATCTATCCTTCAAAATAATCATAAACCTGTAGATCAACAAGACAAAAGATGAAAGGTAAATGTGTTAAAATTTATGTAAGAGGTATCTAAATTACAACTTCAGGTAAATGCTATCAAATTTTTCAGTATAGTGGTCTAAGTTAAGTACCAACAAAGCTCAAATCCGCATGTTTGTAATGTGAGTGGACATGTTGAATTAACACTAAACCGGTAAAATTGTTGTTTCTAACAATATTTTCTCGAATTAATTGATTTTACTTCACGAAAAGTTCTTGAGTATTGTATTGTGATTTAATATTTTGTGCAAACAGAAGCAAAACTTCCTTAACTCTTACCAGCAGCCAAACATTATTATTTATGAATATCATCATCATCATAATGATCATCATCATCATCATCATCATCATCCCTCTGTGCTCCCTCTAGAACACAGGGCCTTCACTGTAGATCTCCATTTGTCATGTTCTTGGGCCATCGGTTTTGCTTCCCTCCAGGACATCCGGATGGTCTTAAGATCGGTGTCCAGGGTTCTTCGCCAAGTCATGGTTGTCCTTTTCTATGTTTGCCTTGAGGGTTCCAATCCAGGGCATGGCGAGCGATGCTGAGCTGGTTTCTCCGCCGGATATGTCCAGTCCATTGCGTTCCTTAATGGTGTCGAATATGGGGTTTGTGCTGTCTTCTCAGCCCTATCTTCAGCTTTGGATTCGGTCTGACCATTTGATGCGCAAGATCTATCAGAGACAAGTATTGACAAAGACCTGCAGCTTATGTTCCACGTTCTTTGTGTTTTTCCAGGTTTCTTCCCTACAATACAGCTCTGATTTGACGTTGGAGTTGAACAATCTAAGCGTTGTTTTCAGGCAGATATTATCGTTCCTCCAGATTGGTCTGAGAGTGGCAAAAGCATGGCGTGTTCTGGCAATCCTGACAATTACGTCCTCATCTGTTCCTCCTGACTTGTTCACAATGCCTTGTACCTCCAAGAGACTAGTTACATCCTGATTTTGTATTGAATCGTTGGAAGTTTTATTTGTCATAATAGAAGCAACCTGCTTGATGTTAAAGGCCTCGAAAAGTATGTAAAGTCTTTATGTTATTTTGCAGGCTTATACAATAAAATTGTTACGAGTCTATGCTCTTAAAATAAGTAACAGAAAAGTGTGAAAAGCAACAAGCATTGTAAAATTCAACTAATAATTTATTTCCCTATAACAAATTGATAATAAAAAGAACTTACGGTATTGAGATTTAAATCCCAAAATAATCCTAGAATTTCAGACACAAGTCCTAATAATTTAAAGTTCTGAATAAACTTTAGCAGAAATTCAGATTAAGTCCAACGCTGTAGATATTGATGTGTCTATGTCAGCATGTACTGTGTTGTTTTACCAACAATCTTTTGTTGAATCACAGTAATATAATTTCAGGTTTGAATTCACTACAAAAACCCAGTGAATGTCTCTATCCAAGAATATTATTTTTTGATGAGCACTCTTTATTCCAGAGAAAATTCACTTGAATTTAACAATTTGAAGAAATAAATTCCAGCCCAAATGAATTACTGAACACAACAATAATACAAATTGATTATGCTAGATCTTAAAGCACGAATGAATAATCTTTCTATTAATAAGATTATATAGTCTTCCACTTGACATCAGATCACAATTAACATTTTCTAAACAACAACAACAACAACAACAACAACAACAACAAAAAAAGACAACCCCGAACCCCATTACCTAATGGAAAATAATCTTCTGGAAAGTTCTTAATGTTTACAAAATAAAATGTTAGCTATAATTAGCTGCCTGTTAGTAAAATTATAATATAAAATTTGTAGTAAACAACAGGTTGACCTGGAAATTCATAAAGAATTTCCAAAGTTTAAGACACAGATTGATATAAAATATTTGCTACAAAACCAAAATCAATAATTCAGGCCACGTAGAAAATAAACTTAAGTTTGTACATGGTCAAGACCAATATAAAATGTTACATTACAATAGCAGATAAAGAAATTAAAAAAAAAAAACTTTCAAAAAACTGTCTAACAACCAACGCAAATTAAATATACATAACAAAATGGCTAAATTATTAGATTAAGTGTGTATTTGCAGACTTACACAATAAAATGGATAAATATTTAGATTAAGTGTGTACTTGCAGCCTTACACAACACAATGGATACATGTTTAGATTAAGTGTGCATTTGCAGCCATACACAATACAATGGATAAATGTTTAGATTAAGTGTGTATTTGCAGCCTTACACAATACAATGGATAAATGTTTAGATTAGGTGTGTATTTGTAGACTTACACAATAAAATGGATACATGTTTAGATTACGTGTGTGTTTTTAGACTTACACAATAAAATGGATAAATGTTTAGATTAAGTGTATATTTGTAGACTTACACAATAAAATGGATAAATGTTTAGATGAAGTGTGTATTTTCACTAAAATTAACTTCTTGGGTAAGTGTGTATAATTAACCGGATTTAAAAATCAAATTGAGAGTGAGATCAAATATAAACTGTGTGCATACACGCATGAACAATTTTAATGTACACTAATTAAACATCAAATAAGACGGTAGTGTGTTGTATGTTTCAAACATTCCAATAGTCTAAAGACATAACACAATGAGATGATATATATATATATATATATATATATATATATATATATATATATATATATATATATATATATATATATATATATATATAAAGACACAATACTATCATGCAGGTTAGATGTTTGCTTAGTCGTGATGGAATATGGACTGGTGGGTGCAAGCAGCAGGGCGATGGGTGCATTTTACCCGCGGACCTGGGTTCGAATCTCGTAGAATACGATTTAAAAATTCTCTAACCTGCATGATAGTATTATTTGTATTAAATAATAAATCTGCCTACTATTATCAAGTATTCTCCTGTACATTCCAAGGATAGTACTTTTCGTTCTGTTTGGTGTGTATTTGTAATTCTCTCTCTCTCTCTCTCTCTCTCTCTCTCTCTCTCTCTCTCACATAATGGTATGGTATTTCCATATCATTTAATTAACACCAGTTAATATTCCTAAAATCCCCACCTTATTATAGATTCCTCAAACAGCTGAAGTTATACTGATTTTAAAATATCAGTTGTCGTCTCTTTTGACGTATATTATGACAAGGACTCATTTATCTGCGATTAGAAACTACTTCCCCCGATGTACTGATGGCATTAGTGAAAAAGGGAACCTCATTTCACACACACACACACACACACACACACACACACACACACTCTCTCTCTCTCTCTCTCTCTCTCTCTCTCTCGCTTGAAAGTCAAAGAAAATAAAAACCTTTCTGATAGATATTCTACATATTGATCAACTTATTCAGAAGCAACCCAATTTGAGAATTACATTATACTGATGTCAAAATTGAAGCAACCGGCGATACAAGAAATAAGGACAGACATACCAAAAGTTTTGCGTGACAACAACTGATATTACGAGCAGCATAGTAACACCAAAACGTGCGTGTTGGAAGTTAAAAGATCGTATATGATGAGGATGATAAGTTACAGTTATGGGATGGCGATAATGGTAATAATACTAATAGTAATAATATAATAAAATAAAAAGAACTGTTATTTTATTGCTACACACAAGGGGTATCTCACTACCGATCGAATCAACCAACACCTGCGTGAGTCGGGCTTGAGATCGATCTATTTCTAAGGACCTAAATGACAAACAGTAGTTGTCAGCTGAAAGATTCCTAAGCGCGCAAAGACTGAAACAATTGTTCTCTAATCACCTAATGACCACATATCAAGAAACTATAATTTTACACTTGCATGGGTTTTCTATGTCTCATCAGTAAGCTTTTCCAAACCGAGGATTAGTACTTCAAGCTATGCACACGACCCAAACACCCAATGCAAAAAATTATTCCTATCCCAATTTACTAAATATATATTTATTGATAAATATCCTGAGAGTTCCCCATTCGAAGAAATTAGTCATAGTCCAATTTATGAAACTAATCCTTGCAGCCATAAGGTTTCGTGGATACTGTGCATTATGGCGTCTGCTCCCGGAAACTGGCTAATTACTCTGATCGAGAAATATGTTTCAAGCACCGACTTCCAATACTCAAGAAATAATCACTTAAGTCTAACAAAGCTGTAAACGGAGACGAAATTACAAATAACACATACCCTACTTGTATTACAATTGTGTTACTGTTATTGTTATTATTATTGTTTCGTAATATAAAGAATAAGGGAATTTCTTAGTCAAACTTTCAAGTCTTGTTTTAATCATGTCATAAACTTATATATATATATATATATATATATATATATATATATATATATATATATATATATATATGTGTGTGTGTGTGTGTGTGTGTGTGTGTGTGTGTGTGTGTGTGTGTGTTGTCAACTTCAATATTACATTGAATGCTCCAAATAACAAAGAGGGTACGGTGAGATGAGGGTTAGAGATGGGTTTAGGAGAAACCAAAGAATCCAGAAGAAACTGAAGTCGGTGCAATTCAGGGTATCATTAAATTTGTGTAATAAAACTGAGATAATTAGGGTTTGGAAAAAAAGACATTCATATTTTAGTGTAGTAAATTCCACTCAAGAATAATTTTGTTTATAAGAGTCCGATTTATGCAGATATCTACCTGTTTCGAATTCCAAGGAATCCGTTCAAGAAACCTCTGTGAAATATAAAGAAAATATCACTTTGAAATGAAGCTCTAGATGACATTTTGCACGACTTGAAAGGTTTTATAAAATTTTATGTTATATTTCAGGTACAAAACTTCTACACACCTGCTTCGGAATAAATCTAAATGCTCTGTCTAAACTTTCTAATACTTTGCTTCGAGGTGAAGAAAGCAAACTTATTCATCGCAGTCTCGCAAATATATTTGCTAATCAATGTGTGAGTCAGTTATTTCGATCGGCCTCTTCAATGTTAACAATTCACACGTAATGTGAAAGAAATATGTTCTTTTTCCATAAGTATATGCCTCACAGAGAGGTTGTTTCCTCAACAGACACACGTTTCTACATTGATCTTCATTTGAGAGTGCTGTCGTGAAAGAATGAATGTATTTTAAACGTTTGGACTTTTGCACATGGAAAGTATCCTCGAAATTTGCACAATCCTGAACACATTGGTATCGGCTCTGGGAATAATTATACCCCGTCAAATAATAACATCTACCTTCAAAGCAGTCGCTATTCTTTACCCACATATGACAGTCCAATCGCACGGTACACTTTATAGATAAATTAGTCACATGCTGACTTAGTAATTCATACAATTTGCCGACACTAGAGGGGTTTCATTTTAATGTATCCGTTTGTATCTCATTTATGTCTGCTCTAAGTATCGAGATACCATTTTCCAGCTTTCGTTCAATCCTTTTTGTTTCAGCTGAAATATTTGATACCAACTCATTCTGGTATTGTCTCTCTGTATGTAAAATCAGGCGCAACTGTTGTACTCGTCAAAAGGTTTTCAAGCTCTTCCCTCAGTTCTGTAGTTTTGATTTTCACTTGAGCCAGATCTGCATTTGAATGGTTTAATTCAGCTTTGAACACAGTTAGCTCCCTTTGGAACCTCTCTTTTAAGTTCCTCAGTGGCAGATTGGACGATTTCTTTTGCCGTTGCAGTCCGTTCTTTTAACAGAGCCAGAAGAAAATCATTGGTCGACTGACCAGTGGTCATGCAGAAGAGCCTAGACAAAACCCCCAAAATCAACATATTCCCCCATTTCTTTCATAAGAAACTTTAGTAAAGAGTAATTTGTGTTTTTTTTATCCTCTTTATTTTTTTTTTCTCCGCACTCAAGCAGCGGCGGTCAATATGTATGACAAAATTTCAAGAGTTTCTCTTTATACCACCGATTTGAGGAGATCCCCTTAAGCAATTTAATAAGCACTTGTAAACTAAGCTATCATAAAGCACTTTTACATAATGGGAAACAAATTAGTCAAGTGGCTATTAGAATGGAGAAGCAAAACTAGCACATAACCGATATTTTGTATGCACCTTAGAGTTGAAAAAAGTTCTGTAGTGAACGTCGAACCAGATTTTATTGATTTAGGAACCATTATTACACTCAACAAGTTGCCCCATTTAGCTTGCCACTTTGTGCGAGAGAGGAAGGAAACTGTAAGAGAATGCAAAAAATATATCTTTATCGTTTATGGAATACTTACAACAACATACCAACAGTAAGATTCCTTTTCTTTCCTGGTTTACTGGATACGCCACCTTAGAACATTGAAACCAAGCGGTTTAAACCAAGAAGACTAGATAAAGACAGCCATGCACAAATAAAGTTATCTTTTGCAGCCGACACATTTTCTGTTAAATAATTCTCTAAATGTGCTTAATAGCCTACAATTACTACTATAACAATGAAATATCAGGGATATAATTTGCGCTTACATTAATGTACATAAAATAAGAGAAGTCGTTATGGCTCATCGATTTCTAGATCAATACAAATATTTTCCAGTATCCGCAACAAGTTGATATAAACTAGTTGAAACATAATAAATTTAAAGGTTTAATTCCTGTAGAAACAGACATGTAAAGTTGTGCAAACACTACGGTTTTTCTGTTTTATTTGATTGTCTTGTCTATGTTTTGTATATGCCTTTGAAAAAGACTCATTAAGAGTCGAAAGCGCCCAGACTAGTTAGATACTAGTTTTGCACTGTTCGCTGTCAGTTTATTGTCTATATATATATATATATATATATATATATATATATATATATATATATATATAGGCGATGGGAAGCTATGGGGGATAACTGAGAGGAACGCTGTAGGGGTTGTGGCAGGTTGCTTTAATATGGATATCCATTTTAGATTAAATCATATTAATTAGTATTTTCCACTTAAAAAGCTGGCTTAGGACATTAAACTGCATCGAGGAACTGACTGGGCACTTTGTTGCAGCTAGTAAAGACTTTTGTTAGTTGTCTGATATGGTCCTGCATGTTCACCGCAATGACCTTTGCCAGAGCGTGGTTCTACACTTTGATCTATGTCACCAAAAAGGAAAGATGTGTCAAGGGATGCACGTGATAATTATTTAATGGAATTACAGGGACATAACTCGAGGAAGCATGGGGAATGACATATGGATTGAAACACACAGGGGCTTCTCAGCGTATAAGTGTAAACATGATTGAAAACCATTGAATTATTACCATTGAAAAGGTTATATGTTACAGGTACTTGCTACGAAGGTCAGTTCAGATAATGCAGGTATTAGGTCATCCAATCGGAGTTAAGTTAATGTCGGTTTTGAGGCAAGCCATCTAGCATTAAATATGGAAGTGTTGGTATGTACTCAAAAATCTTATCCGTTTACTAATTTTTCCTAACCTCTATTTGTAGATCATTTCTTGACATTATGGCCTATTAATACTTGCTTTTTCTTTTAAATATATTATAAATGCATTTTTGCTAGTGTCCATTACAAATGCATTTTTGCTAGTGTCCATTATAAATGCATATTTGCTAGTGTCCATTACAAATGCATTCATGCTCATGACCATTACAGATTACGCGGTCCGGACATTAGAGCTGTGCATGTTCTCATGGCTGATAAACTTTATGCAGTGATGCCTAATTTCATGAATTTCCTGGTAAAGGCGAGTTTTGAATTGACTATATTTGTGTGGTACCAATTTTCGTGTATGTCATGGCTGCTACAAGCCTAGAAATTAAAGCTACAACAGTAATTCTTCTGTGGAAACAATATAAGCCCTTTGACAATCCACGAAAATACGTGCGTCATTTGTCACAAAATCACGAAACTTAATACACACGATAATAAATGAATTCACAAAGTCTCCAGCATTGATTTACCTTTATCTGGCTGGCTATTCATTGTATGTATGTAAATCGTATATGTTTGTATGTTTGACGTAACCTGATAATGAGATTCATTTTCCCACTTCAACACGATAGCGCTATTGTTGTATTAAAATACAGTCTACCATATATATATATATATATATATATATATATATATATATATATATATATATATATATATATGCACTCACACACATAATGAGAGTAAAAGGAGATAGCCAATATAAATCAGAAAAGAGAAAAGAAAAGCGTACAGTGACTATCAGACAAAAGGGATCACATAAAGAATACTTTGTATTTCTTCTTTGCGATTTATAGCAATCTGATTGGCCAAGCCATTTCAATGTTTGTTTTGGGTTTTCTGGGTTTGTACCTGTATGAACCGAACAAAAATAAAACAATTTAGCCACTCCCACTGTCGCTACTTTCTTCGACACTTGGATCGATATGAAATATGTGTCAAATATTTGCAAGCTACATTGACGTAATGTTGATTTACATTAGCAATAAGGGCAATATGACCATATCATGTGTACATTATATGATAAGTAATTATAGAAATAAAAAAGAAAAACGACAACAAAACAGTAGTAGTAAACGGCCTACCCGAGACCATCATATATGATATTTTACTAAATCACAGAGGGTGTTGTTGAGGGGTGGGTCCTTCTCAAGACTTGATCTGTTTAAAGACTGGATAGTATAGATGTTTCCGTTATCTTTCACAATCTGAAAAACTATGACGGTCACCTTGGTCGGATTCAGTTTTCAGACAGCTACCAGTTTTTACCTTGCAGCCTCGCATGAACAGGCCCACGATCCGGTCGTTAATTCGAGAGATTATTTTTATTATGTCTATGACTCGACGTAAGGTGGCGACATGGAGACACCCGCACACGCCACCTAGAGTCTTGGCAAAAACGTATCGGCCCATGTGTGGATTATCCAAGAGCAAACCGCACATCACCCAGATGGTCTCGGCGAGCTCGAAACAGCCAGAGTTCGATGTGGTGTTTACAACACCGCTTGAGGCCTATCTCTAGCCTGGGGATCGTGCTGACGAGGCTGCGGGTCAACTATAGCTGGCCCTATGTCCATGGTGATTCGTTTGGCAACCTCCTGGCCACCAATCTTTTCGTGTTTTTTCTCCGACGTCGATGCAGCATGGAAGGCCGTCCGTTTGTCGTACGAGATCAATCCATTAACAAAGAGGCTCAGTGACAGCGGATGGCTCAGGGGTATGAAGGCACAACACCGAACATCCACGCCAACAATCCGACCTTACTGCGGCCAAAGAGGTTGCCCTGGCGGTCTACCGAGTGGATGTCGCGTGTTAAAGCACGCGTACACTGCTGGTATGGCGCGAGGAGGTTGATCCCGCGTATAGGGTCCTTGACCTGGGCTACAGCCTTGCGCCAGATCACGTCCATCATCGCGGTTTACCTCACTTGTGATACTGTGAGTGGCTCCTACGTGGACACCATAATAGAGTCAGTTCCAACTGTGTGCTTTACAGCCTCGCCCCTGACGCAAGACCAGCGAGCTCCTGACCTTTGCTCCGAATCTGCTCGTCTACCTGCCCTGCATAAACCCCTGCATCAACGGTCTGCGTTTCATGCTGACTGATCAGGACGGTCACTTTCTTACTTATATATTAGAAGTGATAGTGCAAGAACAATAGTCAGGAATGCACCATGGTGCGTGATACGTGTAAAGTTGGTGGATTCAGAACGACCGACGTAGCAAGTGTATTACAGTGACGGGCTTGTTAATATCTTCCAGGTCATCGTTATCACGGCATTCATGGTGGCGGCTGCCTAAAAAGGACAGCGATCCTAACGGCCAAGGTCGTCGTCTCGCGCTCCGTAAGCATCATCAAGACGGTCGTTCTCAATGAAGGCCTCTCGGCTCTAGCTATCAAGGGTGTTAATAGGCCGTTAAAAAGGTGATGCCGCCCAACATGTGGGACGTTGTCAACGAGGCGGGTGGCCATAAGGTCATAGACCAAGCTTCTGAGGGGGTGCGCGAAGCCCTTGTCATCAAGGGCACAGGCCTCCACTGCTCTGCTTATTAGTGTTGAACCAGGGTAAGCATATGCAATGGTTTCCTTTCAGGACGTGCAGAAACCGTCGACATGGAGCGCCCATGTTGCGCGAGCACAGCATACGCGACCTGTACGAGGCCTGCGATCCTAACCAAAAGAGTCGAGCGGACCTGCTGCTGTAGCATACCTACCGCTGTTTATTACCGCCTATGCCTACCTCAATGCTGTAAGTCGGATCTCGATGCATGAGGATGAAAAAGTGTCTCTTCGGGTTTGCAGGTCTGGAGACACGATGACGAACGACGTAAACATGGATGCAAAAAGAATTACGGACTTGGCGACCACTACTGATGTGTGAAAACAGTACCTCGACCCCGCGGTTACAACCTGAGAAGAATGCGTAAACCGCCAAAATGAAGGAAAGGTCTCCAAGGCTGTAGCAAGACTGGTCCTTTGGATATGTGTAGAAATAAAATTGCATCCATAGCAGGCCCGTAGCCATTCAAGATACAGCTACCAAATCATACGTTGACCATTGCACAATCAGGGTAGAGTGGGTAAACCATTTAGGGCCCTCTAACCATGAATACGAATAAATTAGTGGTATTAGCAAATCCTACTGAGGCTAAAGACGCGGCAACCAAAGACTGCGTAATGCCAAATGCCAAAGTCCGCAATCTGGCTCATTCAATGGTAGCCAAAAGCTGGTGATACCATGTGGGGTCCCTTGAACATGAACGAAAACAGAATCGTGCGTACCGGGGAATCGGTAAGCTCAAAAGACGCTGATCTGTCAAAGCATACATTGACAGTGATGGTACATCAGCTTCTCTGAGTGATATAACAGCTCCAATAAATATGAATGCAAATAAATAGTGGGTGTGGGGGAACCTACTGTTCTCCAAGATACGGTCACCAAAGCATATGTCGATGCGACATACTAACTTTGCACACATTTTAAGTTCAGTGGATGGTTTTTCGCTGACGGCTGGAGGGGCTCAGCCTCATTTGTTTTTAGTAGCGCTGAGGGACCATACATTACTCTTCGCTCGCCTCTCTTTGGAGAAGAACTGGCAATCTACCGCATCACCTTACTGGGAGAGACTGATAGGATTACAGACCTTGGCAAGGAGCTTGAAGTTTCCCTTGCAATGCGGGAAGACCCACAAGTCCAGCCCATTACGATTTCGTTGTTGACATCAGAAAAAGTAAAGTTTATTGATAAAAGGTTTTACATATGTCAAACCTTCTCTCCTCTGCACCCTGCTAAGTCTATTTCATCCGGATGGTACAGACCACTACAAGAGAGATATCATGTAAATGTCAAATTGCTAACTGAGTAGATAACTTAAATGCTTAAACGTGTCACCTAAATCTCGCATTGAGATGTCTTTCCTGCTTTCAGTTGTAACCCTCAACACGAGCCTCCATAACTACTGCCTGACAAAGATCGGTGATATGGAGGCTCGTCTCAAGGCCGAGATTGAGCAGTGGCGCTCCCTCTGTAAAATGTATAGGCGGATTGTCAAGATTGTCGACGGTATGGCTTATGCGTCTAGCACTGCAACCATATGCGTTGGGATAGTGGGTATGTGGGAGCTCACTACTCTAGCGGCTTGGTAAATTCGCAATACTTTTGACGGCGTGTCACTTATGTGCGGTCTCTTCTCGCTGGCACGACAATTCACCGTCCGATTTTGGGTCCTGTTAGTGGTAAGCTCTACTCCATCACAGATTTAGTCACCCGAGCCCTCCGCGATGCTTCTCTGTCCGAGGATGAGTTCACGCTAATATTGGACGAGTTGAATAATTATACGACCCTCAAGAACGACATTCGGGCGGCTGCTAGAACGTCCCCATGTCCCGGAGGCGATTGGCGATGCCGAGAAAAGGCACTTTTGGCCCATGGTCGGTCAAAGGGTTGAGCCGATCTTCTCAAAAAGTTGGTCGAGGGTGCAGCCTAAGATGCGCCATCTATTCATCTAGCCTGCCCGACCTTCCAGAGGTCATTTCGAACGCTACTTCTGACTATGAGACTTACCTGACCAAGTCGAGGATCTTCTGGGTAAGCCCGTTTCGTACGGTTCTTACAGCCCATCTATCTATAAATTCTGCTTCATGTGCGCTAAAGAAAGGCTCGCGTATAGTAACTATGGAAGGAGGAAGGATAGAATATCCCTCTCTTAAAGGTAATTGTCTTGGGTCCAATGCTATCTGGTCAGATCTGTGTTTCCCAGGCAAATTAAATAAATGATAAGGGCCACCCTAAATAAGGGTCTCGAAGTTTTATAATGGTTCTATGTAATCCTCAACTCCTCTTCATGATAGTTATCTGATTCTTCAAGGTCAAAGGTAATAACTTCTTTGCTAGAGAACTCTTCCAAGTTGTCTTCCCGCTTACGCTACAGACTGTCCATGGCGGTATCCCAGAGACACACCGTTTCTCTAATAGGTGTGTTGGTGATAGTAATCCAGCCTACCATGACTGCCAAAGGCCTTCCAAGATCCACCCCTCAGAAATCTCCCAGAGTTTAACAAAACAACATTACTGCTCTGTAACTACGCAAAATTCCGTGTATGCTGCTCTCAAATTAGCCTTTTACTACTACTAAAACAACAACAACAACAACACGAACAAGTTCGACTTTACAAGACTCAGAAAATATAAAGTTCAAAAACTGGATCGATCAAAAATACAGATAATCCGAAGAGAGAGAGAGAGAGAGAGAGAGAGAGAGAGAGTGTGTGTGTGTGTGAGAGAGATTTAGATTTTTTACGTAGCTTTTAACAATTTTTCAGTCATATCGCTACGATGTCTGCATTGTGACAGTTTAAAGTGATGTCTAGCACTGGGGCATCATGCCGCAGACATGTAGCATGATGTCCCACCCAGTCACATTATCCTGACACCAGGCCGACCAGTCCTAACACTAACCTCTTAATGCTGAGCGCCTAGCGAGGCAGCTGTTAGTACCATTTTTAGAAGTCTTTGGTATGACTCGGCCGGGGTTCGAACCCACGACCAGAGAGAGAGAGAGAGAGAGAGAGAGAGAGAGAGAGAGAGAGAGAGAGAGAGAGAGAGAGAGAGAGAGAGAAAGGAGTGTGAGCTTTGTGTATTAGCCTTGGATTCTGGTTTTCCTCTTCTTAGTAGCCATAAGGATGACTATTCTTAAAACAAATTAAAGTCTCAGTATAGTGATTACACATACTCCTGAGTCAAGAAGACATTATGTCATGTCTCCCACATGTATATATTTTCTTTAGCTAGAATATATTCTACTTTTTTCTCTGTAACCCAGAGGTATATAATAATTATAAGAACGTTCCGTAGAATGATCGATAGGCTTCCGGTTAAAACCGGAAGGTGGGAAAATTAGGATATATCTGAAAGAATATATGAACTGTATGCCTCACAAGATATTTTACTAATATCAACATAAACACGAAAAAAAATATAAGTAAGAATTATCTAGAAAATGTCAATGAATGAAAATGTAGTGACTACTTAAATAACACAATTGTTAACGGACAATTAGATGATCAAAATATACATAGCTGATATTGAAATTATTCTGTTCCCGTGTGAACTCTGTATTCTTGTGTCTATAGTCGTTTTGTCCCAATTTGTCATGCATGTCCAAAAGTTTGATTAGAATATGTCTCTACTATTTCCTTATCTATCCTGAATACCAACACCATTAACAATTTGTATTTTTATTTAATCTCTTATGTTTATTGTTCGACGGGAATTAGCAATAAAGCTCAGTTCTAAGTGCTTTATTGTTTCTGTATTTTAACTGCGTAAATGATTTAAGGTTTTGTAATGGATACCATATTGTCAAGAATTCATTGTTTAATATATGGGAGAATGAGCGAGTGAGCAAGAAAGAGCGAAATCATAATCCACTGTACATGAAGGCTACTTGTGTGGTCAAGCTTATATATGTATTTTCAGCTAATATATTTGTGTATCACCGCTGAATTTTAATATTATCATTAATTAGACTTAATAGTCAATGCAATTGTTGTATTTTCTCAACATGTATCAGTTCTGTAAAACATGAGCTGTTAAATTTTCCACAAAAAAATTTTCTGAAAATTCACATCTTGTCATAGATTAAAACTATAAAAAAATGACGTGTTATGTTTTGCCGAATCAATATCTTTATTTTCAATATCTACGTTTTCTCTGAAACAAAAAAATTAAACCATCTTTTTCAATTTTTAGACCCCTTCAAAGTTTATACATTTATATATCTATGAATTTGTCATTACATCGATGAACAAACAGTTAATTTGTAATGTCTGTAGGTTTCTCCCTGGATCAAAGATTATTAGACAACCAAATCAATTAACCAATAATAATACTTTTGTAACGATTATCATTAGGACGACAATACGGTCGTCTAAATTAGTTCTTTGTGTGTGTCTCTCTACTTTGAATGCCTGAAAATAATTAACAAGTACAGACCAGATATTTTATCCTCATGTGTGGAGCAATCTGGTTACAATACTAATGAAGACAAATGTTAGATTCGCAGAATCACGTAGCTTGTTTGAGACCTTCTTTGCACCGCAGAGAAAAAAATACAATTTATCTAAGCGGAAGAAAATATATTCATATGGAAGACTTGGTATAAAATCTTCACCGTTTCAGAGGGTCATATGTTCATCATGACATTTTACATTTTGTAATGTGCCGAATTTTGAAGACTTATTGAAACTTAATGTTGAATAAATTGTGCATTGAAGTTATCATAATCAAGCCGGAAAGGTCTTGAGAAAGTTCACTGATATTTCTCTTATTTCATTTTTGAAACATAAAAGGGTCTACGGTTAAGCTTCAGTGGAATTGACCGAGTCATCGTAACGGTATAGTGACAGAGTGTACATTAGAATTACCGACCGTATCGGTTGGAGGAGACTTTATGTCAAATAATTGATTTTCAAAGGAAAGCTAATTGTAACATATGTTGGGCTGTTAAAATCTGATGAAAGACATGCTTATTTTGGGGGAAGTTTTAGGAACATTTGTTTCCGATTGGTCAGAAAAAATTTAGGCGTACACTTTGGGAGACTGAGAATTTATAGAGCAACTTTAGACAAATATCTTCAGTCCGATTTTGCCTTGTGAGAAGACAAAAGGTCCGACTCCTTGGGAAACTTGAGAATAGTGTTTTGCCTCGTAGAGAGGCCAGATAGCTGTCTTGAAAGGAGGACAGACTATAGTGCTAGAACGCACGGTTTGTGTGGAAAGAAACAGCATTAAGGTACGCAATTTTAGTTTCCATATAATATTCTACTTCGTTTGTTTGGTTTTATGCAAATGGGTTGATATGCTTATGATTCACGCATGTAACGTGTATTCATTTCGTAGGACTCTGTTGATACGTTAGAGTGTTATGCAATTTATTTCTTTAATTTTACAGTTAGTTCATTGATAGAATTGACGGATCAAATATTCAATGTGTAGTATTCCATAGGGATGTATGATGTAACCCAAAGAATGTTCAAATATGCAGTATTTCATAGGGATTTATGAATCAACCCTAATATGCAGATGGGTTATATTTCTTATGATATATGAATTGATTTCCTGTGTAGGATGATATTGTTATCGTGAGTTAATGACAATTGTATATTTATATATATGATTTCGCAATGCTTAAATGATCTTGCAGGTTATTGGTTACTGTAGCTAGATTTAGTGAATATTATGCCATAAGTAATTGAACATTTATCTTATTGGACAGAATTGACTAGTCAGATGTAAATATGACGTGTAGTAATGTATGCTGGTATATACGGCCGCATTTGTCTGTATAGAGCATGTGGTGATTTTTAATCAGTTGCCATGCGACGAGGGCAATGAACTGTCGAGCTAAGGTCATTTGTACTAAATATAACGGTGTACCTTACCGAAATACGGAAATCCGTAAGGACAGTTATTTGTTAAGATCACATTATGTCAGAATTTATGCAGTGTGAATCGCTAATCTGAATACGAACAAAGAGAGTTTATATATATATATATATATATATATACAGATAAGTGGTGAAATTTGTCTAGCTTGAGGCATATTCTATATTTAAGGAAACAGCTTTATACTCTTCCGAGTAAAGAAGAGAAGTAAAAGGAAAACCCGATGAGTCACAGGGAAATCCGCATCTAAGAGAGGTCGGAATAATCAGGGGTCAGAAAGGGGACCAAAGCGCACGCATTAGACTGGAAAACAGGATAAGAGGAGAGACGTCAGATGATGCTGTCAAGCGTGGAATTGTACTCTCTAAATTCACTGCTCGTAACATTATGTAAATTGAACACTACGACTAAATTCTATCAATGTAAATCTGTTGGATTGAAAAGTGAAATTTTGGTTATGTATTAATTGATGACATTTATTTTAGTAAATCTGTTGGATTGAAAGTGAAATTTTGGTTATGTATTAATTGATTAAATTTATTTTCATTTATTGGTAAAAGGGGCTCGTAGTTGTTTATTTCCTTCAATAGCCTTGCTCAGCTATCTGTTAACGTTCCATCTATCCGTCCACACTGGGCAATAACACCGTGGGAGGTCATTCCCCAGTTAACGATCGCCAAATCAATTAAGGAGGCTTTAATGTTTTAAAGCCC
>JAECUM010045201.1:0-14427 GCA_016617855.1 Megalonaias nervosa
ATATATATATATATATATATATAAACACATCCAAGGTTAGTTATTATCGGATTCCGTTAGAAATGCTTACATGTGAATGAGCCGAGTTAGGGCCACATTACATTTGTTTTCAGATAACAAAGTACTATTGTTGTTCATGAAATTCAGTCACACAACTGAGATGTATTCTCTTCACCTTTACACTTTTAAGGTAGTGCATATATATTATTGCATTGATCGGTTGCTATGTACCGACACTACACTAACTTTAGTATAACATAAGAAATTAATCAATACGTGGAGAAAAACGATCGCACAGTCTTAACCATTTCTATACATTTTAGCGTCTGATTGCATTACGAAACAAATACAACGCCATTACTGGTTGATCGAGAAATAAGGGACCGGGGAGCTAGCCAGAGCAACCCCCACCCCTTTAAAATGAGCATGAATCTACCAGAACGTATCCTAGGGTAAGTTTTCTTTATAGTTAGGTCCTCGGAGATATTTAAAATTCAGGATCTTCCAGAGTCTTTTCCTCATGGGGCCACACTAGGGTATCCGTCCTACAGACCTCTAGCCTACTTGTTTAGCGCCCCCATCCCCCCAACCCCCAACGATACTAAGCAATATTTCTGGATACACTTCTGGCTAAAAGACGTGTACAAACCCACAGAATTAGCATTTATTGATTTGGGAAACTCAACTCCCCCCCCCCTCTCTCTCCTTCTCTCTCTCTCACACACACACACACATATTTTCCCTGCCGTTGGTTCCCTTTGTTTAAAGATCTCTGTCTAGCACTTACCATGTTTGACGGTTAACTGTCATGCAGTTACTCCTTCGAAAATAAAAAAAGAGAGGCCTCAATATGGTGCCTGTTAACCCCGTACATTATGTATGTGTATTAGGTACATACATGTCTATCGGCACAGTGAACTAGGAAGTTTTAAACTATGCAAATTATGCAAGACGGGTCTTCTTTATTCACGGTTGACTCTGTGAAACAATATGTACAATTTAAAATCCCGTTTGTTTCGGTCAAAGTTATATCTCGAAATTCCTGGCTTTATCACTGCAGTTGATGTAGGGTGACATCCAATACGCCATTTTGAGTTACCAACACCTTTTGTACTAACCAACAAAAAAAGTTGGAATATATAGACACAGTCTTCCAACAGAAGTCATTTGTAGAGACAAGCACAGACTCATACATTGTCCACACAGGTAGAATGTAACAGAGTATCAAAAAGAACTGAAATCCCTTACGAACAATATTAATTTCTTTCCCCATGTAAGTCCCTATTATCGTAAACAAAGTAAAGCCCGTATAATTTCCGTATCTTCATTTCTTAAACAATTCTGCAGATCCCTCCTACCCTTATAACCCTACCAATTATGTGCAAAAGGAGAAAATAAGGCTATATTGAGTGAAGGACAAAGACAAGCTTACGAACAAGCGCTACCTTACTTTCACAATTTAGAACACAAGCATAACCATTGGTGTAAACCCTTTATAAAGTCAAGTGGTGTTTAGACTTTTTGGTATACTGCTTTTCGTTTTCTTCTATCCTAGATCGCAATTCTCTCACTAAACATTACTACTCATTATCGATTAATAAGCATATTGTCAGAACATTTTGCTGAAGAAATATTTAGTGTTAAGTGAAGATAATTTGGTTTTTCAGTTTGCTATAAATTTATTTTGTTTCTATAGTAGAGATTAGTATGCTTACTGACTTGACCCAGTGTTAGATCATTCGTTACCGATGTTGTTTACGTACGATGAATGAAAAGTGAGATATGAAGAGAGGAAATAAAATTCAATTTGCCACACTGTCAAACTAGATCAGAAATTTTGCATAAACCTAAGATTTCTTGTAAGGTTGAAGATCGAAGTCAGCATCTTAATTATCAAATAGAATTAAAGAATAGGAACAAAACATAAGCTTAAGGACAGGGAGTGGCTTACTTCTATAATCCGAATTCAAACTTATCCGACATTGGCATTCATACTGTATGAAGTCAATTGGTATTCAAAATACTCATCGCTTTAGACTGAATGCGATGAATTACCAGTGACTTATGAAGAGAGGAAATGGAGTTAAATTTATCGGATTTTATAAAAGTAGATCAGAATTTGAAATGGGGTTAAGGTTTCTTGAAAGGTAGTGACATCAAACTACTGTCTTGTATTTAAAGTGATTGTACTTGTTAAGAAAAAAGTTTGTTCTATGTGCCCCTGGTTAAAAATACAGAGTGCCTTAAAAATCTAAATAACACACACACACACACACACACACACACACACACACAGTGTCTGTATTTCTATGGAAATAGATACATAAGGCTTTATATAGTTGCTACTTCTGTTCGCTTTCCATTAAACATAGAATATAATTTTGTGCCAAACTAAAGAATGAGAGACAGAAAATAATTTAAAAATAAAACCATGTTAACTCCATTTTTTCCAAATCAACATTTCTTTTTTTAAAATAAGCCATGATATGGACGAGGAAATAATAGGGTTAGTCCCTTCGTCTTCGTATACAACTGGTAAACAAGCACAAAGGTTAAGCATTTGCAAGGTTGCGGTGTATGACAAGACTTTCGATGATCTAGTAGTGTGTTATTTTGCCACTGAAATCACACCATGTGTCTATGCTAATGAAGTAAATAGACTTAATGTTCACAAAGCCACATTTCTATTCTTCCATCGATTCTACAGAAATCAAGTTAAAACAAGTTGGTGCATGTTTTTAAGAAGTCCAATCCATAGACGTAGCACGCTGACTGACCAGTCTTACCCAACGTCAGTTCCTATCGTCAGAAAGGTTGCTTCTTTGTATAGACCTGTTTGTACCAAACCAAGATCGGTCGATCGAGAGAGAGAGAGAATGTGTGTGTGTGTGTATGTGTGTGTGTGTGTGTGTGTGTGTGTGTGTGTGTGTGTGTGTAAAATGTTCTGTTCGAGTTTGAAGACGGCAAAATTATAGCACATAGAAGGTACATGAGTGTCTGTGTTTGTAAAGAAAAGAAATCTTGTATATTGAACTGTATTTGATAATCGTATAAATACTCGAAATGTAAACATACGAAGAGATTGAGGTACTTACGTTTCTTGGAGATTCACACAATTAATTTTAAAGCTGGTCACTAAAGTCCAATTCTTTTCTTCTTTTACTGTTTTTTTTTAATAATAATTTCAACACCATAATGGACTCTTCTGCTGTTGTTATTGCTTGTCGTACCCTAAATATTTTTTTTTCCTTAATGGGTTCGTCTTCTGCTTATCCTTTATATGGTTCTGAAATTTACTTGTTTTCTCTCTTTTAACTTTCCTGGGACAATCTGCAAGCCAATGTCCTTTTCCTTGAAAAATGATAACAAATATGTTTACGTTTTTCTCTCTTGTCTCCTAGCTTAGATGTTTCTTTTCTTTGTCGTTGTAGAGAATTTACTTTCATGACATTTTGGAGTCTATCACGGCGCATGCCTTGTCATGTTCACAAAGTACAGTCTAATGCCAACCATTCTCGCTCATGACTATCACATTTCAAGATGGCATTTTACATTCAAAATTTAATTTCTTCAATTCTCATTTTAATCTTTAATTTGTGAATTTTCATTTTGAATTTTTCGTTTTCAATTTTTCGATTTTAAGTTTGGGATTTTAGAGTTCACCTTTTGCATTTTAGATTTCATATTCATTTTCAAATTTAGTTTTTCACCCTTTTGTGTTTTATTAGTCTCATTTTCAATTATTAACTTGTCAATTTTTAGAACGCGTTTCGCATAATTCAGTCAGGAAGTGTTTTGCATCTTTCTAGCAGAATACAGAGGTCACGTGACTTTCAATATATATTCTCATTATCGTTTTCACAATGAGTCATCGCTGAAGAGTTCTATTATAGTATAACATGACTATGATGAACTCCTTAGGTAGGGGTGTATCTGCAGTGGATACTTCTTATATTTGGAGTCCCTTCCTCTTCATGTACAACTGACAAACACAACTAAAGATGCTTCTGTTGCGAGTATTCCTCCGCAGCAGAATTACGTCAGTTTGGCTTTGTGTGATTTCTTGTATCACTTGTAAGAAAATGTAAAGGAGATAGCTGAATTGACATTAGCTTTACTGCGAAAGAAGCGCATAATTATTTTCTCTTGCAAGTCATACTTCTACCTATATTGATGCTTGGCAAGTGGTAGAGCAATCGCTATGGCACATGGTGATTTATGAACCTTATCCAATTTAATTTGCAACGAAATAACATGCTTTTTTTCGGAAATACAAAACCTATCTACGTAAATAACAAAAGTTAATTACGCGAGAGAAACGGATAACTTTGTATGATAATAAGATTATTTTCACGATAGGCAGGTCATATTTCAAGTTGCTGAAGTCATGATTCCTCTATCGTATTATCAGCTATTATTGTGTTATCGATTATTATCGTATTATCGAGATAAAACTATCTTAAGCTACTGTTGAAAATGGCAGTAGTACAATTAAAGATATAAATAAGCTCAATAAATATAACTATTGTAGACCTTATACATTAAAAGGAGGAGGAACAAAACAAAGAATATGTAAAAAGGTATATTAGACAAACGTGACACAATAAAGAAAATGTCATCAAAACAATCTCCTGGCAAGAAATAGTACGTTACAAGATGTGAAACAAAATTGAAAATCCGACACAACTTTAAAAACATGCTTGTTGTTTCTTCACTCGAATCTTGTTAAAGATGGTTTAATTTCACCGAGCCTGACGGTGCTAGTGATTTAGATAATATATCATGTTATCCCTTGGCTTTCTTCTGATTTTTCGTTCCTGAACAGAAAATAATGCTTTCATAATCACACAATACAGCTAGTTAAAACAGATCAAGAAATGGAAGCAAACAAATAGAGGAGCATTTTGGAAACGTTGAGGATTTTGAAATTGTTAACTGTATTATTGACGAGATATTAAATATTGTATTTCATCGGGTTTGATGGTATTTATCATTATTTCAGCATTTTTTATTTCATCGTGCTGCTTTGCGTATCCTTGACATTGTGTTTTTCTATTCCCTCACATGATAATATGTTTTTAAATCAATGTTTTTAAAGTTTTCAAGCTAGTCTTTAATGTTTATATTGGTAATTACAACCTGCAGGATTAAAACTAGCAAACACTTAGTTATTAAAATCTTTATATCCTTCAATGTCAGATATATAATTATCAGTTATATGTGACATTTGCTATACTCAGTTTTATTTCAAGATTGTAATCTTCCTTGTACAAGTAGGATCTACCGTGTAAGTAGGTCTTATCGTTTTTAATTACATCTTTGCTAGCTTTACTTCTCTCCTCTGAGAAACCTAATTCTGGTTCAAGTTGTTCTTGATCCAATTTAATCCAGAAATGTCTGAAAGATGCTTAAGTCGAGCGTTTGATAATCTTATTTACAAAACATATTATTTTCATGATCGTAAAATTAAGAAAAGAAAATCCTGCAAAATAAATTCTTCTTATAGAATGTTTATAAAATGAGGCACTTGAAATTTATCAACAAGCAGTTCAACATTTGAATGTACATGTAGCTGATGAATACAAATTATTTATCAAACACAGTTTTGATATATGAAACACGATATACCCTAACGAAATCTCCTTTAGTTTATTGATGCAAGAACGTTACTTTGCCAGGAAATAGGTAAATTTATGACGCACATGTTTAAAAGGATATTCATTTATTAGTTCAAAGGAAGGAAATATATGGCATACATCGAATAATAATTATGCAATATTCAAAGGACCAACCAAAAAAACACTTAAAACTACTGAGCAATCAATTGACGATACTTAGGGAATAGAAATAAGTAATTTAAAACAACTGGGCCAATTAGATAAAAGATTTACAATCAGAAAACCAATATAAGTTTTTATTAAATAGATTTGAAATAAGATATTGTATGATGGATTAATAGAATATAATGCATTAAATAATAGAAATATTTCTTGTAAAACAAAGATTGAAAACCTAAGCCAAAATGAATTATGAAAGAGGGTATATTCACAACGGATGTGGCTATTGATTGTCTAGCGATCAAGAAAAAGAAACAAGAGAATTAATGCGCTATGTAGATGAAGTAGCAGTAGTGATATAAAAATATAACCAATGAAATCAAACGTTGAAATGTATCACAAAGAGGAAAAACCCCATAAAACTTAAGATTGTTAAAGCAAAACAGAAAATGCAACACAAAATTCTAAACTGGAAGAATGTTTGTAAAGTATTGAAAGCAAAAAAACTGAATTAGCTGGACATTTAACGGATATAGAAAATGAAATTATCAACAGCATCTAGTTTAAACTTTAAGAAATTGACCATTAGCTTGAATTTTGCAATTGAAGTAAAGGTTTATTTTTTTGCAACAAAACGGAAAAATGGGTTCCTACAAAAGAGAGAACAAATATCAGTATCTAACTAGCTAGTTCAGACCGTATTGCCTCTTCCGTTAATCTACTTACAAAAGTCAATTATTCCAGCGGCAACAAGTAGTGTAGTGGGGCGACTGGGGGTCAATGGGACTTCCATGTTAAAAAGTGCCGCGGCCCTATGGGGTCAATGGAAATTTAACATGGGGAATATTGGGGCAGCATAGGGACAAAAATATTGGGGTTGTATAGGGTCTATAGGAATGGAACAGGTAGGGTGACGTCACGGTACCGGCAACAATATTGCAAGTGGCTGACCTGAATACGCTCTACCTAGGTAGGGACAAATACAATAGAGATATAGACACAGAAACATGTATAGAGACATAGACATATATAGACAAACAAACAAATACACATATATGGCAAGAGAGAAGAGATATCTTTTCGAGACAGTTCAGTGGCCCTGAAAAGGGCCTTTGGTTTTTTATGTTAACACCATTCCGTCAACATAGAGGGCATCGCATAGGTCTACTTCTCTTCCTTAAACTTCGTCTAACCTCTGGACCGTAGATGAGGACTCGCTTCAGACAGCCTTGTCTCTCCACATAGATCCTTCTTTTCCAAACGCTCGTCTCAGTGATCTTTATGATTGTCCATGATGATTTGACATACATGGGTAAGTCCGTATGGAACAGCATCGATGATACGAGAGTAGATGATTCTACGTTTGTCCACATCTTGTGACGAGAACAGGTGAATGGAATGAAGTGAACCGCTGTGAAGCGTTGCAATCTGGAGAGGATCGAGATTTTAGAGTGACCACCAACAAACCTCACAAGATTGTACGTTTACTCACACACCATATTGTCAGTCGGCCTTTAGAAAAGCTGTATCAAATCGTGTACCTGAAGCGAGTGCGGCATCCCAACCATTTCACGTTACCGTACAGACACGCCGATATTGGCCAGCATATAAAGAGTTAAACTTCCAAGACCGATACTTCATTGTGACTACAAACTCCAAGCGAGAAAGATGAATCCTTTCAGACAGTAAGTATTGAGCGTAAGACTCAAGTCCAATGAGAAGCTCAGGTGTGATTCTATGCCTCATGATCACGTCACCAATGCAGTACCACATCTTAGTTGTTTATTTACTAACGCCATGGAAACTACGTGCAACAAGTGCCACTTCCAGACCACAAGACTTTACCTTATGGACATGCTGGTATCACCCAGTATAAAAAATGGACGACTTCCAAGAACGACACTTCATTGCGAGGACAAACGCCGAGAAAGATGAATCACTCTGCGCAGATGAAAAAAGAGAAGGAACAAACATCATTGACCTCTTTCACCACCATATCGTTACAGCAAAGTGCGTCCAAGAAAGGAAAAGATTCAGTAGACCTAAAGGACTATTTTAGCATCCAAATGACTCAGACAGCGACTTCGAGAAAATTTAGGACGACAACTTACACCTACACGGTGAAATTTAAAGACTTTGCGTCTGGTGTTCCACCTTAGGAAGTAGCAGGTTTCATTATGAACCTACTTGACTCACTGTTAGAGGAACTCAAACGTCAGTGCTGAGTCAAAGATCGAGGTCGTTTGAGCCTATCTATGTATCACGACAGTTTGAACTCGCCTGTATGTCTCGGGTTTAGCACACCTGCATAATTAACTTCTTCCAAACTTTTGAGTGCTATTGAAGACGTGGAGACGACGAGAGAAAATTTTGACATCACCGATGGAAAAGTGACCATTCATATGGCATACGTTGTACCTCCATGGGAAGAAGACGATGACTGCACTTGATCTGCTCACCGATAAGTGAACCTAACACGGAGAATACAACAGCAGATTTACTAATGAAAGGGAGTACGTGATGAGACACATCTACGCTGGGACACAAGTGGTAGCTGACCAGATTTTAAACAACGTGTGTGACGGATAAAGAGAGAGACATGAACTTTGTCCTATTTGATTGTTTGTTTCTTGTTTTGTTTTAGCTTTTTCTTTTAAATGAACATTTAATGTTGCGTGAAAGAAAATGGCTTTTCATGTAATGTAAATACGTTGTATATGAAGTGATTTTTCGAAGGCGTGAACTTTAATTTTAAAAAGTAGCTTACTAGAACCAAGAACTAAATAACTCGTAAATAGGTTTGTTTCATGTCCAAATGTTATATCAAATGGATAGTGCTTAGACCAAAGCAAAGGCCAGAGAGCCCATGTATATTGTTGAATAAATGTTTTGTATCCATTCAATAGACTTTTCTTTTTCGAGTTTCTATTCTATCTGTGAGTCTTTCTTTAGAACATCTCTGTCCTCTTTTCTGTGTGTTTCCATCTTCTTTGTTTGAATGTGTATTTGTTTGTTTCTGTATGTCTATATTTGTCCCTATCAACCTTTGTCCCTATAAATGCATTTCACCCTATAAATAGTTTTGACCCTATAAACACCATGACGTCACCCATGTTCAATTCCCCAGGTGCCATTCCCATGTTAAATTCCCATTGTCCCTATACAGGCTCATCCATGTTAAATTCCCATAGACCCCATAGTGCAAACGACCAAATTTAACACTAAGACTCCATAGACCTCCAGTCGTCCCACATTACTACTTACATCCATAGACATAATAATAAGGTCCTGCTTATTTGTTTCATGCACTCTATCTTGAGGTATATTAGTTTTGGTTATAGGTGTCTTGGTTGTAGGTACTATCGTTGTAGGTTTCGTCGCTGTGTTGAAAGGTTCTGCTCTTGTGATCATGGTTACTACCGTCTTTATTATATGATTTTGATCATTTTTATTCTCCTTGGCAATACAAATATTAATGACCTTTACTTATTTTAATTCGTTATTTTTGATTATCTTTTACTCATAGTAAGATATATTTTGATTAATTGTTGAAGAATGTTTAACAGCTGCTGGTATTATATTCTACACAACGCCGGTATTTATGGCAGTATTTATTCCTAGATGTCATATTGTTTGCTTCGTTGCTACTTGCTTAAGGGTAGCAGCACCAAATGCTACACTTTTAAGTAGTGCAAGCTGTTGCTAATCACCTTGAATGTATATATTTACTTAATGACTTACTTTCACAAACATTCTACACATTCAATCTCGTCTTTATTGTATATACCTGTTACATATACAGAATCATATTAATGCATTACAAAGATTGCAATAATTTTATATGTTTGTTACACGTTTGGACAGGAATAAACTAATGTTTGCAGGAAATGAGCCTATCCCATTTGCCCCTTACAACAATGCCAATATAATTTGGTTACAAACGAAATCACTTTGAATGTTTGCAGGTTCATGGTTCTATTATTTTGTAGCTGACTTATTTTCACAAATTATTAATCTGTAACATTCATTCGTCTTTGTGATTTGGTATCTGTTATAACTCCATTTAATATGAACTCGTTTAAACCAAATACCACGGAGTATAAACTATCAAGTTTCTCCTGCAGTCTTCATCTTCCTTGTGTTTAATTCATCTTAATTCAGTTTAATCGATCGATCGATTAATCGATCAGTTGAAATGGGACATTCGATATAGAGATCCCATATAGAAAAGAAAAGCGAAATCCCTCCATACCATGTTATTGGCACTGAGAACAATGTAAAACTGTCATCGCAAATGATTTCCCCGTCAATCTAGGTACACCATCGACAATTACTTTATGTCTATGATAACTGACAGCAGAAAATGTTACGTACATAAACGTAATCATTTTTTAATATTTTGTTGCCAGGCAAATTTCATTCGACTATCTAAATAGAAGCCCTTATGTATTCAGTTAGATCGACAGAATCTTTACAATTGTGATGTATTGCTTTTCGCGCGAGATAATTTTATTCATGTTAATTAAAATTCTATTCATTAGATCTTATGTTTGAACGATATCATTTTCGACTGTTTCACCTGTATAACTTCGCGGAAATATAATAATACCTGTCCATAACGAAACAGGTATAATATGAAATAAACTCTCTCTCTCTCTCTCTCTCTCTCTCTCTCTCTCTCCCTCTCTCGCGTACTAGTACTTGTAGTAGTAGTAAGACTCAGTATTTACGCGACTCCGATGTAAGCATTATGCCGCCATTTATAGACTGATAGGGAAACAAAATGTTTAAAATTTGTTTCATAGGTCTAGGACGCATGGATCTGCTTGTAACAGTGTACAATGTTTGTTCTACTTTGGCTGGAGATGTAGGTTTGTCTGCCCTCAGTCTGAGTATTTTTTTTTCTTCACAGGATGTGTTTATTCGTTTGTAACAGTTAAACATATTGGTTCTGTTTTGGAGAGAAATACGAGTTTGTCTGCTCTTTAACTGAAATGAATTTAAGTTTATTATGTGTAGGGTTACCTGGCCTATAACAATAATTATAATGATAAAACCACATCTACAATTTATCATGTCTATTAGAATGACCAACAATCACTCATTTACTGACCACACAGGGTAGGATGTAAAAGAAAGGGTATACAAAATAAATGTTAACTCCTTTATATAAAAATTGACTTTCTCACCACCAAGTATAGCATTTTTACTTGATTTACCTGTATCTGTAGGGTTAGAATGTAGAATGAACGCTGTACGATTTGGTTTAATAAGATATTTTGTTAGCCTTCGTTGTTTGAAATCTAGTTTTCCTTAAGGAGCGTGTCAAAACACTACAATGTTATAATCCCTACGGTGGACTTTAAAATGTGGATTTTACGCAAATCATGAAGCAAACAGTTTTAACGTCTGTCTCTTCGTCAGAACAGCAAATGAAGAAAGCAACGTCATAAATTGTTACATTGATTCAAGAGTGTAATGTTGTTTGTTTCTGAGTTTATCGTGGTATAAACTGTCAGTAGTCGAATCACACAGCAAATATCTTCTGCCATACGAAGGACTCTTGGATTTGATGTTTTCATGAGTTCATTGTGACTTGGCCGAATCGTTATTGTCTAGACACGTGAGTAACAAATTTTCGTTTCTTTAAATCTATTTTAGTGTTCATTAACAATTTAGGCTACTTACAGAGGCTGCTTGCAAATGAAATTAAGACTATCGGTAAATGGTTATAGTGATGGGGGTCCAATAGTCAAACAGTGCAACAAATCGACCCCGACATTTACGATGGGGGAGTAGCGGGATCTATCTCCCTCCCACCGCTACATCGTAACTGTCAAGGTCCGCGTCTTACATTGTAGGACTGTGACTTCAACTGTTATAATGTTAGTCTTTTATTCCCTTTCCTCCCAATCCCTAAATCCATTTACTTGAGTTTTTAAATTCATTTGTTACGAGCCGCAGTGAAAGTGTTATAGACCCAATGCCCTTCTTGGCAGATTTTGAGTTTCCAGCTTTATTTCAAATCTATTCAAAGAAATAATTATTTATCTTCAGTAAAACTACCAAGATGTGTTATCTTATTCTTTCAAATATATTCAATGTTCTAAATAAAATATAAACCCACCGTTTATATTTCGTTTTAAAGGCGTACAGTATGTATGCCTTCCGATTCAATGTTTACATTAGTTTCTTTGCACGTGACTCTATTTAGAGAAGTTAGTCTTAAGTAGTTCTCCGTACAGTTTATACAGCAATGATCACATGGTTATGTTCTGACCAATGGAAATATTAACTTCATTTATCATCTGTTACAACTGCAATTATTTAAGAGTTTAATGTTGTTTTTATTGAGTTTATCGTGATATAAACTGTCAGTTGCCGAATCACACAGCAAATAACGCAATTTTTTCCCTGGAATTCTTACAAAACATATACATTGAAGACACGCTGTATAAAATATGACGGCAAATTCCCAAAGATGTCGTGTACTGTAACATGTATCAGTTGGCTTTTTCCTTTTTTAAGTATACCATAGATTTTATATGATCAATGAACTGTACTCTTTGATGAAACACAACGGTCCTACATTTTTGGTACGGAAGTCTATTATAAACGACAAAATTAATCTAACATAGACTTCTGTCATTTTATTTCACGTAATTACTGGCATGAGAGAGAGAGAGAGAGAGAGAGAGAGAGAGAGAGAGAGAGAGAGCTGGCCTTACTTAACATGACAAAGACCCTAAAAATCATCATCATCATCATCATCATCATCACCGTAGTATTATTGTTAATGTTTCGTTATGTGTGAGAAATAAAGATTATAAACTGTGTATATAACCGTCAATATATGCGTATGTGAGACAACCGAGAGACCGAGAGAAATTTGAGACAGAATTTAACATGTAAAGGGTGGGAGTCCGTGTGAGAGGAGACTGAGTGAAATTTGAGAGAGAGAGAATTTAACCTGGAAAGGGCGGGCGTCCGTGTGAGAAGAGACTGAGAGAAAGATAGATTTAGAGACTGTCACGACTCTACGGTCTTAAACTATGTAACAGAAAGAAGCAAAACCAAACAGTTTAGTAAAATCAACAAATAATTGATTTCCCTGGAATACATAATGTGAAACTTCAAAGGACACTTACAGCATTGTGAATTAAATCTCACATGCCTTCCGAGGCTTCCCTATGAGTAACTTTTGTTAAACAAACGTATTCATCGCTAAGTCAGGAAAATTTGTTAAGTCTTTTATTACAAACATAACTGTTTCTTTATATTTAGAAATATATTCATGGGGAAAAGAAAGTTAGACGCATTATTGTTTACATAAAAGTACACGGGAGAATGCTACAAAACATAATGTCATTTGTTGGAAAAATGCTACCTTCGTTTTCCTTAGCACCAATTTGCTATAGTAAAAGTAACTGAATAAGAATAATTCTTTTCCAGAAGTTGTGTTCCATACGATAACGTTGTCTATATTTATTCTAGAGCATATAATGATATAAACAAAAATATTTAGAAGCTTAAAACGGAAAGAAGAAAGATGGTATTTACATAAAATGTATGAAGAATACCTCCTTCATGTAATGACTTTCGAGCATAGGGAGTTATTTACGGGAACATTCTTGTTAATCTCTATACAGAAAGTTTCTGAGGGAATCCGAATGGAAAATTTTCGTATAATGTATATTTAAAGACTGAGAGAAGTTTAACCGTTGGGTAACTCGGTTAACTTTCATTTATAATGTAGATAGCATATAAACAGAACTTGTCGTTTTGACAAATTTTAAACTAGCCACGATAATGTAAATGTATTATTTTATCTTTAAATTCTCAGAGTAGTTTTGGAAATTTGAATTCCGATAAGAATTCAGTCTAAACGATCACGATCTATGAGTTGGTTAGAATTTTGGCTTAATTTGATTAGTTCCATAGTATTCGTGCGCTGTGACTATGTAACAAGGCAAGTGACTGCCACTTCATCATTTTGACCTTTTTACCCCATTTGAGTTCAATCTCACAGGAGGGTGTTGATGGTAGGAAAGTCACGCGCGTGACAAAATAAGTGCCTGCTCGTGTTTATAATTTCTATTTCGAGTATTGGTGTATTAAATCACTCAAAATGACGCATTTATACGACCGGAGCATCAACTTGACCTAAAACGAACTTGATATCCTGTTTGAAAAACCCGATGCTACGCACCGCGTTTCCCTTTTGGTGAATGTAATATTTGCACATTTCACTTATATAAATAATGAATATGGGTAGCAGCAGGGTGGGTGAACCCTACAACTTTTTGGCTTCATTGTAGAGACCTTATTTTTTGAAATTAAGGGTTCCAACGAAGACTGAAAACAAACGTTTTTGTCTTAATAATGAAAACTTCTCTAATTGACCATATTTTTTCTGATTTTTTTCACGTACTGGTCACTTAATTTTTGTCGTCCACCCTCCCTGCTGCTGTAAATTAAACATCCATTATAAATATTATCAATAACGAGTATTGGAGAACCATATTCAGCTAAATTAGCTCGAGAGCGACTAGAGGCAATTAAAAAATATCTACCCGTTCGTGATTCTGTTAAGCAACAACTACAATCGCGTCAGGAATCTCAAGTTGAATTTGAAGAGGATACAAAAAAA
>JAECUM010045206.1:0-24433 GCA_016617855.1 Megalonaias nervosa
TTAATAGGGATAGGATTGGCCAAATCACCCAAGAGTGATATAGAACCCTTCGACATGAATGGTTCATAATTCTCCATAATAAAATCAGACTGGGTTTTCTTTAGACCCAACAAATGTATTGCTTTCAATACATGACCGTGACCTTGACCCCTTAGAAATAAGAGCATTTGGGATAGGTCTGTCTTGATGTTGATGCCTATATCTCAATTTGAAGCAATCAGAAATGACGTGTCCTTTTTTCTTGCAGTAGGTACATGTAGGAATAGACAAGGATTTTGAATCAAGTTTATCAGAAGCTTGAATTTTAAAAGTTGTACCAGATTGAGTTTTAGAAGGAGTCGTATTAGGCTGAAATACCTTTTTACCAGTAGACTGCTGAGTGAAAGATTTGCCTACAACAGAAACTTTATGAGTTGAGGAATACTTTTCAGCAGCAAGAGCAGCATTTTCCAAGGTTTCGACCTCACGCTCTTCAAGATGAGTCTTAATGTCATTAGGAACACAGTTTTTGAACTCTTCAAGTAATACAAGTTGTCTGAGACTTTCATAATCATGTTCAACTTTCTCGGTTAAGCACCATCTCTTAAATAACTGCTCTTTTTCTCTTGCAAATTCAACATAAGCTTGTCCAGCTTCTTTTTCATAGTTCCTGAATTTTTGCCGATAAGCCTCAAGGACTAATGCATAATCCTTTAAGATGCACTCCTTAACCAAATCATAGTCAGAACTTTGCTGTACTGACAGGGATGCATAGCTATTTCAGTCTTTGCCAAAAAGGACACATTGCAATAATTGAGTCCCTTGGCCATTTCAAATTTTCAGCAACTTTTTCAAAATAAATAAAATATTTGTCTACTTCTTTTTCACTAAAAGGGGGTACTAGCCTATAATTCCTTGTAATATCAAAACCTGAATTTGTATGTGAAGTGGAATCGTGCTTTTCACTTGTGAGCTCCATTTCTTTCATTTTAATTTGAAATTCCTTTTCATCCTTCTCTTTTTGCATCTGTAAGTGCATTTGTTGTTTTTGTAATTGCATTTATTCTCTCTGTAATTGTATTTATTCTTTCAGTAACTCCAACTGCATTTGTTTATCATTCTCTCTCTCCTGTCTCACTCTTTCTCAAATTGCAATTGCATTTGTTTATCATTCTCTCTTTCCTCTTTCTGAAGCTCGAGCTTTCTTATCTCCAATTCCATCTTGTATTTCATTTTTAATTCCTTTACTTTTATGTCAGAGTCTGATATAGACTTACTGACTGAAGCCAAAACACTTTTATCAAAAACATTCTTCTCTACCAAATACTGAATCAAAATGTTTTTAATTTTTTGTTTCATTAAGGAAGATTTTGCTTCAGAAAGATTGTATTTTCTGGCAAGTTCAAGAACTCATCTTTTTTCAAACTATCCAACTGCTCCTGGATAGGTCTAGAAAGAAAAGTCTCCACTTTTGATGACATTGTGAATAAAAAGCCTGTTGTTTTCACTAAGATTTCAAACAAAATATGAAATAGTACTTGGGATTTAAAACTAGGGGAATTTAAATTTCAAAAAACAATTTTCAGAAATATTTTAGCCAAATTCATATATTCCGGACGAGTCCCCAATTTTCTTATATCACATGTAGGCTCGAACAAATGTAACAAAAGAAAAGAGTGAAGTCAACAAGCTTTGTAAGTTTTAGCAAAATAATTTATTTCCCTAGAAAACAGAGTAAAAATATGAAATAGGACTTATGGTTTGTGAATATAATCCAAAAATTCATCCTAGAATTGCAAAATATAAGTCCTATCACTAAACAGTTCTAATTGAATCCAAGTTTGAATCTCGATGAAGTTCCAATATGGAAGGCTATGATGTCAGATGAGGTCATCATACTGATGGCAACAGTTCCTCGTTGAATCACAATTTATAATGTTCCAGTTGAGAATTCCAGAATAAATGTCTTTGTCCAAGAATTTTATAAAGAAGAGCACTTGTATGTTTTCCAGAGAATATAAATTATTAAATCCACAAAATAGAAGAAGTCTAAATCAACTGGCATCAACATAAAAAAACCCACCTTAAGCTCTAAAGGTGTAGAATACGACTGACAAAATTTCCCTGAGATACGAGTATTAAACCCAACTAAAATGTCATTTCAGACCCGTGTGATGGGTCACATGGTCACTTAATCATCGAACAGTGCTGTTAAAAAATGTCAATTTACACGTAGGCCAGAATAGCTCTAGCTAAGAATCAGATTCTCACGCTGGAATTAAATAAAAAAGAAGGCTGTTTACAACTGTTTGCTTTAAATATATTGAAGAAGAAATAGCTGCAAATTTTGGCACTACAAAAGACATTTTCACCAGCATCTTTCAGTTAGTAGCGATATAAACTTTGGTAATGTGTGCGTGTGATTTAGATTTTTAACATAGCTTTAACAATTTTTCAGTCATATCGCTACGATGTCTGCAGTGTGACAGTTTATAGTGATGTCTAGCACTGGGGCATCATGCCGCAGACATGTGACATGATGTCCCACCCAGTCACATTATCCTGACACCAGGTTGACCAGTCCTAACACTAACCTCTTAATGCTGAGTGCCAAGTGAGGCAGCTGTTAGTATCATTTTTTAAAGTCTTTGGTATGACACGGCCGGGGTTTGAACCCGCGACCTCCTGCATCCGAGACGGACACTCTAATTACTAGGCCACCAGAGTGGTCACATTTGGAAATTACACCATTTTAGAAATAAATAAATGTTAACATAAAAGAAGAAAGAAAGAAGCAGATGTTAATTTTTTAAAAAATTTTCTTTGGGTTGCAAATGTATTCATTTACTTGGCCCCCTTTTCCAAGTAAACTATTTGATAAATAAATCATAAATCAAGTATTTCTACAGCTACATATGTGAAATGAGTGATAGGTTACTGGTAGACTTCATAAATATGCATGGACTAACATGTGATCAACTTGATCATTGTATTGCTCTAAAAAGAAGAACACTGAACATGTGACCTGGTGATCTGCATAACTATGTGCTTTATTTACACATTAACCTGAACACCTGGACTGACAACAATGGTAAGCCATTTATTTATTAACCAAGTTAAAAATGCACATTTTTCAAGAATTAGGAATTTTAATGGCTGCTTTTCTTGGTCCCATTTGCCAGATAATGTATATGTAGTTTTGACCTATCACTGGAATAGTTTTTAAGATATGATCTACCTGGTAAGTAGGTTTAGTGTGTGCATTCATGTTGGTTGGGCGAGTAAGGTAATTCTGCTACAATATACATTCATAGTACATGCACTGCAATACCATTTATCAAGTATTCAAAGTTCTTTAATAATATTCCATTGAAAGTTCAAACAGGTAATATTATTTAACCTCTGTCCTAAAGTTCTTGGAGCTTACATGTAAATAATAGGCAAACACAAATTAATGGTTACATGTAAATAATAGGCAAACACAAATTAATGCTCAACAAGGACATAAATTTACCTAATTCTTTCCTTAGTTAGAATTTCTCATGTACTGGCAGGCACTCAGATGAAACATTGCTACAGTAAGAAGACATTCTAGGCATCATGTTCCTAAATTGTAATTGGCAGCTCAAGTCTGATAATGTTTCAAAACAAAAGTCACTGAAATTGCATCTGGGAATCAAAAGTCTATTTATTTGATAATAGTCACTGAAAAAGGATATATTCCATTACTACAGGGTCAACTGACTTCATAAATATCTAACAGTTATCTACTTTACTTAGACCCTGCTTAAAGTTAAACATGGCAATGTGTAAACTTACTGCCTTCTTTCTTTATGGTAAAATTACTGCCTTCTTTCTTTATGGTAAAATTACTCCTTTCTTTATTTTAAGGTCAAATAGACATAGACAAGACACACTATTAGAAACAAACCAGACACTGGATTATCTTTAATAATTTTATTTTTTGCATTTAAGAATTTTATATTCTTATTATACACACATTCTAGTCAATTTTGTGATAGCATTAAAAAGCACAACACAAACATAAAACAGTATCTGTAAAATGATATTTGACTGAGAAAAACATGACCATTTCTGCTGCCTCCAAGATTTTCAAACAATACAAAACACAATAGTCAAAATGTTAATAAGTATGATATGAAGTAGAATGTAATTAGTTTATTTTTATCAAGTAAGGCATTTCTTGCCACTAGCTTTGACAATTTGGCAATATCAGCATTCACTATAACAAGTAAAAAAAAAAAAAAAAAAAATAATGAAAAGGGGGACAACTCAAAACCAGCTCTATTTTCAAAAAAACCCCTTAAACTGAGCAGATTCAACAGCAACACGGTCAGAGTCTCTGGCTGTAGGTAACAGTTTGAGGCTGAAAAATGTAGAGTTGTCCGATAAATAAAATGTATTTATATACAAGCTAAAAAGAAACAGATACATGAATAGAGTTAAAAGGATACAAATATCTTGCCTGTCATCTCATTTTACAATGATGCCAACCACTGAGCATGTTCATCTGCAATCCTATGATCAATTTTCCAATAATATTTAAGTAATAATTAATGTTCAGTGAAAATAAATATGGCACATCTATTTGTACAAGAAATTCCCTTTAACATTTCTGCAAAATAACTCAAACATTAGTTTCCCTTATGAATTTAATTTTATGTTTTTTCCTATTCATTTATGTTACTATTTATCACCTATTTACAGTAAAATTGGTTACTCATTATTGATATTATCATTTTATATCAAGAAACTAAATTATACGTATCAAGCTAAAATATCTGTGAGGTACTTTTCTTTCTGTGTCCACACTGAAAACTCCTGTTCAAAATGTTATCCCCATAATTTCATCAACAAATATGACAATGTGGAATTTTCACAAAATATTCATAATTATTTTGCAAACTTCAGAATGGTTGGCATCTCTGCATTCTAGCATATAACTATGACCAATGAGTTAAAACTTTTATTGCCATTTATATACACTATGAATGCTGTCAGTCTACTAGTTGTGAAATCTCCACATCTAAGAAACAAAAGCTTGCATTTTAAAATGTTGAAACCTGTTTATGATTAGTAGAAAAGTTCAAGATAACTACTGATGTTTTTGGAAAAAAGAATATGTACGTGCTCAATTACTATTCACTGAAAATTTTGGCAGAAGTTTTGGTAAAACACAATGGATGAGAGTGATCAATTTTTCAAAATATCTTTTTACCTTGGCACACATGGCTGCAGTAGTTGCACATTTTTTTTAAAAACCCCATTTCTTATGCTTTTGAACACAATTGATTTAAAATAATGTCTGAAGTCATTGTATCCACAGATAACATGCAAGTCTTCAAAACATCTGTTTCACTGTGCCAATTTCTCATCAAGACCTTGTGCAACTCCTTTCCATAGCATCTGGCCACCTTCATACAAGTACAGGGTAGGCCATACCACAAACGCCTCCTTGTCTCCCTTTTTGGTGTACTCCTTGAATATGTTATGGCGGAATGACCCATCCTTACTTGGTTCACTATACATATAAAGTTGTGGATTTTGTACAGACATATACCAACAAAGTTCTGTGCACTTATCAATGTATTTCTTCACATTTTCAGACTCCAGTTGAACTTCTTTCCATGGTGACCAAGTCTTTATGTGATCCATTACATGCTGAAAAGATACAATCAAATAATGAAGAAATAAAACATATCTGAAGTAATATCAGGATGTATTCTTAACAATATATTGAAATCTTTCTTTATTGTAGCAATTGCTGAAATAAGCTAAAAGATAGTTACTGTATTGATAAAAAATGATCTAAGTGATACCCACTTTATATGAACCATCCTGTTTCTCTTAAAGCTAGGCAAAGCATTTGCCATTTCAGGTCTCAATTGAGTGTCAAAATAATCTAACCTATGCCAATTTAAAAAGGCAGATGACCTTCTAAAACTAATTCATATACATTGCATTTATGAAGTTTTACCTTAGTTTGATAAGCAGCTAATTTAAAGTTACAGATCTACTACTCAAAGATGATTTAAACATAGTCAGGGTCTGACAGCCATTTTTTATTTGGAATACTTCTACAAACTACCTTTATGGTCATAACATTGAAGACAATCTTATGACAATGTTGTGAACAAGGAAGAAATTTCATTGGAAAAAAAGACCACTTTGATTTTACTCAAGAATATGCTAACATCTGCATGATACAAGACAAGCTGACTTCTTGGAGTTCATGACTGATTATAACTGTTTATGTTACACATGGCTGATACCCTCTGAGTATGTTGCACATGACTGATTATAACTGTGTGTGTTACACATGACTAGATTACAACTCTGGGTATGTTGCATATGCCTGATTATTACTGTGTATGTTACACATGATTGATTACAACTCTGGGTATGTTGCACATGATTGATTATAGCTGTGTATGTTACACATGACTAATTACAACTCTGGGTATGTTGCACATGACTGATTAGAACTCTGTGTGTGTTACACATGACTGATTACAATTGTGGGTATGTTGAACATGACAGATTATAACTTGATGTGTGTTACCCATGACTGCATTACAACTCTGGGTATGTTGCACATGACTGATTATAACTCTGGGTATGTTACATATGACTAGATTACAACTGTGTGTGTGTTACATATGACTGATTACAACTGTGTGTGTGTTACACATGACTGATTACAACCCTGTGTGTATTATACATGACTGATTACAACCCTGTGTGTGTTACACTTAACTTCGCATTACAACCACAGATTCTTATCATATTTTGATATCATAAAATCATGAAACATTTCGAAATGAATTTAATCATTAACTGGGGTTTGGCCAGACAAATTAATTGGATCAGATTATGGAAGACTTTATGTATCGCAGTATCATCAATTAGTCTCTTTATATTGCTATGGTCATGGGTTGGCAAAGTTGCTAATTACATATCTGTTTAAATTTCATTTTCAAAATCCAGTATGATCAAACATTCCTGGAACTTCACCCGACTTGTTCTTCATGTATGCAACTCTTCATTCACTTCATCATCGTAGCACATTAAAAGATACTAATCTTGATACTAAACAGAAATATGCACAATTAATTCATTCAAAGAGAAAAATAAATGCAGGTTGATCTACACTACCTCTTGAACAGCAGGCAAAATGGAAGGAGCCATAGATTTGATTTCATCCTTAATATGTTTTTTCATCCCTGGCAACAATTCAACACCATTCTGAAAGTAATAAAGATAAAACAAGGCAATATTAATAAATAATATAAAAGAAAGTAAACAATTCAATTTCACTGTAAATAATTCCTAACAAGAACAACTGGACCTGTATATTGAATCTATGGTCCAACTATTGCTTTAATATGTGTGACCTTGACCTCAAGAAAAATGGGGTGAACTAATGTGTGGCAGAATGATTTGTCATTGCTTCAAAAAAATTTGTCTCCAGCATAAAAGGAATTCATCAAGAGGTTTATGAATATAAACAAATTAAAAAACTTTATGCAAATTTTGTATGACTGTGACCTTGACCCAAAGTGTAAAGAGACGAGAAAACTCTCCAAGCTTCATAATGAATCATACCAAGTATTAAATTAATCCATCAAGGGGTTTAGGAAATATAAGCAAACTGAAAAACATTAGCCAATACCATGAGACAAACCTCTATGGCTGTGATCAAGACACCAAGGCCAAAGAGGTAAGTGTGCAAGACATCAAGGTCAAAGAGGTAAGTGTACATGCAAGAGAATGACTTATTAAATTGCATCCAAGTATTAAGAAAATCTATTATAAAGCCTGGGAAATATAAATAAATGAAAAACTGTAACAAAAACCTAAACACAACTTTTGTATGAGTGTGACCTTGAGCACAAGGTTAAAGGAGTTGTCAAGTGTTTTGGAGTGAGTATATCATATAATCAACTGTCTTAGCCTCATAATGATTCATACCAAGTACAAAGAAACTCCGTCAAGGGATTTGGGAAACATAAGCAAATGAAAAAATATTTGCCTCAACCTTAACATGAAACTTACGATTTTGACCATCACTCTAGGTCAAAGATCAAAGCGTACATGCCAAAGAATGAATCGTCTTGGCCTCATAATGATCCATTCCAAGTAAGAAGAAAATCTACCATGGGGCTCAGAAAATATAAGCAAATGAATAAAACTGGAACCAAAACTGTAATGCAATTTTCTGAAACTGATATTCCAAACAAAACAGGGCAAGCAAACATGTAGAATGAATTGTCTTAGCTTCATTATGATTCATGCCAAGTATGATAAGAATCTATCCATCCCTAAAGAGGTTCAGGAATATATGCCAATCAAAACTCCAACGAAAACTACAAGAAACTGCCAACACCACTGGAAATGCGACTGATAAATCTCGCGTCTCATTAGCATGGACTCCACTAAATATGCCACATAATAACAACACAGCAAATGCTTATACTGTACATACATGACATTTAAAGGAGCACTACTGCATAATATGAAAAAATACAAAATTCTAGAAAACTTTAGGTAATTGTAGCCATTGGAAAAATACAATTTTCTCACCCATAAAGTACTGTCAAACATTTGGGTATAATTACAGATAGTCAAAGTCAAATCTTCACATTTTGAAAAGTCACTTTTGAGATTATAAATAGTACACAGGAATAAGTTATACATCATCAAACAAGCACAGCTTTTACTGGAAAAGCAGATGGTTCCATGTAAATATTAGCATCATGAAGACCCACATCCCAGAAGAGGAAATGTGTTTTGTGGTGAAACCGTTTGCACAGATGGGAATAGTTTCATGTTGGAGACTGAGAAGGAATAAATAGCTGAAAGTACAACAGATACTATGGGCAACATGCTTCCAACCTATGGAAAATGACTTGAAGTAAGTTGATACAAGAAAAAGGAGGATGTCTCTAAACAAATGACTACAAATGCTTGATTATCAATGATCTAGTTGATAGCATCATTTCCAATCGATATCTGCAGCAAAATTTATATCAGTTATAGTTTTACATAAATCAGCAATGGGGGAATGGATATGCCATCAAATATAATGGATTAGAGACTTTAAAACCAGTGTTTAACAGAGTTAATAATAATAATAATAATAATAATAATAATAATCAGCTACAATATACCTAGGTTGTTTTGTGCAGTTTTCCTTTTCCCATTTGCTTGTAGTGTGTACCTCATTACTTCTACATTCATCATAATTAAATAGAAAATTGATATAATTATGAAGACATATAATTAGGTTAGATGGAAAATGTTTCAACAAGAGAGTTCCTGTTGTTTATAGTTTTAATGAAAGCAAAATCTGTCTTGAAAGACCACTGCCATGACAGACCACTTTTCTTGATATATCAGGTTCTTCATGCACAGATTTATTCATTATATAGTGTTATGACCTGTCATGAGAGACCTCCTGTCTTGAGAGACCATTATGTTTTGGCAGAAGGGGTGGTCTTTTAAGGTAGGTTATAGAATTGAACATTAAAATACAAGTCTTATTGGTATAGTTATTAGTATTATGTAATTCATTTCACAGATATGCAAATTTGATTTTTGTTTTGAGTCATAATGTTTAAATAAGTAAAAAAAATACATTACTGTTATCCCCATTCAACTTTTAAGAAGGTAGGTATTATGTCTTTATGTCTGTCTGTCTGTTCCTCCATTGGTAATGCAATTTACCTCCTACACTATTAACAATACAAACTTGAAATTTCCTGATAAGACCATGGGTAGTCATTAGATGTATATAATGGTTTTAAATTTTTCATTGTAATTCTTGGGATTGGACCAGTTTCTGGGAATAGTTATTGTTTGTTAAAATTTAAAGATTTAAAATCTTGCAGGCAGTGATCTCAAGTTTGTGTCTTCTTCAAGGCCATACTTGATTCTTTCAAACTATGTTTCATTAAACTCAATAAAATTAATTTCATTTCTTGAAATGTAGTAAAGAATTTCAACCTATTCAAATTATTTCCTTTTATACTATTGTGTCTATAAGCTGATAGTATATTGGGTTTACTTTGTCCACCTACATGTGCTGGTTAATCTGTCTTCAAAGCCCATGCTGAAACTCTAATACAGCTTCACTTATTAGCATTAAACTTTCACTAAGGGTGAACATGGGATTAGCGTGTTTACTATATAGATAAATAGATAGAGGTCTTGTCCTTTTATTATCTCATTGCGAGAGAGAGATGTGATATATAGAATCTATGTTGGGGTTTGGACCGAGACAAGGAAATCCCAGTCAAGGGGTTATATTATTTGTCTCCCCATGAGGCTTATCGAGTGGGGAGACATATAATGTAACCCCGCAACTGGGATTTCCTTTTCTAGGTCCAAATCCCAATGCAGATTCTTTTTCTCACCCAATATTATCATTTAAAGTAAGAAATAATACCGTTACTTGTGCAGTATAGTTCACGCACCAATGTTTACATGCGGTGCATTAATATAAATATGTTAATGAGGACTGTGGTGTGACGTGTCATCCGAAGTACACAGTTTTTATGCGTGAGCCAAAAACAATAACAACATAAAACATTGCATAGTTTTCAGGTATTATCACATTTAATATATGGATGTTATATGAAATTGACAATAAATAGTTAATATGTATCACAAGAAAATGTTTCATTTTCATAGTTCCAATTTAGAAAATTATATTGTACATAATGAAACTATACTCGGCCCACAGCTCTGTTGTAGTGTATATACATGTAGCATGAGTGTCTGTGCTTGCGTTATTCACGGGTAATTAGAGATCCGTGTCACTATCATATATAACTCTTTTTTCTTTAGAGGAGGTGAAACTGTTTGTGACATACTTGTGTTGTAATTAATATTGATTGTAAAAGTACCCCCGTGTATAAAAGACCCTCCAAATACGGACCCCAGCTGATAACCATGTGCTAAACTTTCAAGTTCACAGATTCTTTGAAAATTTGTTTTTCTGTCTTAGAAATATGGCAAGTGTTACAGTGAAATTTGCTTATGGATTAATGTGCTGATGGATAAATGATTCCTTCTGGCTGGTAAGTGCATTATTTGTCATTAAATATTGTAGGTATATTTTTGATTCAACTTGGGCGCAATGGAGATGCTTAACAAAAATAAAATAAAGCATGTCTGACATAACACATTTCAGGCAGTTACTAAGTTTTCTGTAGTTAAGAGCATTGGAAGACTATGAAGTGTATAGGTCTATAGGCTATGTGCATAGATCAGTGTTTTCTATCATAGTTCATTTCACACAGCATTGAGAATTTGTTTCTATCTGTAGCACAGTCAATTTTCAGGTCAGCGTCATTAAATGTAACTAACAGTATATAATTTGTTTCACATGAAGTATTTAAAACTAGTTAAGTAGCTTTAGCTGCATTTAATGACACTGACCTGAAAATGTACCAAGCCAGGCCTGCAGATAGGAAAAAACTGACTATGCTGTGTGGAACGAACTAGCATAATACCAAAAAGCTCAACATTGTGTGTGTGTGTGTGTCTGTCTCTCTCCAAATGTTTTGTATGGTGAGTTCTCAAAAATGGAGAGACCTTAAGTTAATATGTTAATATATTTGTTTGTTGTTGTTGTTTGATTTTCAAACAATTACGTCAGGCATAGCAGAAGACAAAGGTTTCTTTTTTTTAAAAGTAGTTCCAAGAGCATGGACACCTTGACTGAGCTGACCGGTCTGAGACAACCAGACTGAGATAAGAAAAGTAAGGTTAGCAAAACAGCTAGATTCCTCTTTTGCATGGGTGAGAAAACATAATCTTTCAATCAGTAACATTTTGAGATGACCCCAATTATCCAATTACATGCTAAATTTACTTGCTTATCTATTGTTCTCAAACTGTGTAGGACAAGTTGTTGTTGATGTTATTGATTTAATGCCATTTTTCATCACAAGATGGCTTTCACAATAATTGGAGGAAGAACTCAGGAAAACCCTGGAAAGAACCACTGATCCATGGGAAGATAGCTTTCTCAAATACCCACATTAACTGAACCTGATATCTGAATCCAACACACAGTGAGGTGAGATGGTAGTAACCCATAATGGTAAGCACGTTAGACCATTCAGCCACTCAAAGCTCCATATAGAAAAAGTGTCTTAGTTCCATTAGAAAGCATTACTATGTATTTAAATTCTTTCATCCCATGGGCAGTATATACTCTTTTGTTATCACATAAATTAATGTGAAAGCATAAACATCCACTCATGCTGTTTGCACTTTAGATTACCAGTTGGATTTGTCAAGTGATCATATTGTGTTGAAAGGCTCTATTTTTAGAAAATGAAAGCCCCATGTACATCAAAATTTTACCATCTTTACACACGATGTTCAGCCTTTTAAGGTCAAACAGAATGTTAATTTCAACATTTTTTCAACATTTTGAACCAAACAGAAAAAACTAAAAGCAAAGTAAAAATTTAGAAAATTTATGCAGGAGTTATCCTTTAAAATTCAAATACTTTTTTTTTTTTCAAGAACAAGTTTCTGTGTTGCATTTGCCTGATACCATTCTCAGTGTTTGGACAAATGTAAACTCATTATCAACTAAACTTGTTATCAATTAAACTTGTTATAATTAAACTCATTATCAATTAAACTTGTTATAATTAAACTCATTATCAATTAAACTTGTTATAATTAAACTCATTATCAATTAAACTTGTTTTAATTAAACTTGTTATAATTAAACTCATTATCAATTAAACTTGTTATAATTAAACTCATGCTAAAATGAAAATAACACATAATTAAAAATAAACAAGAAAATTAGAAATAACAGCAAGATATAGGATATAATCCAGGTACATACTTTTAAAAAAGTCTAAACTTACCGCTGGGGAAATTAATTGCAGTTCAATTGTGTCAGACTTTTCGGTTGCAAGGATCTTGCATGTTTTGTAGATTTCCTGTTAGAATCATGAAAATTTGGTATTACTAAATACTTCCCTCCATGTTAAATCTAGACCATTTATACATCTAGATCTTTGATTATTTAAAAGAAAATAGATATATCCTATCTCGTTATCAACAAGCACAGAATTTGCCAAAATGATTTGTGAATATATAGACACAACTAAAGGGGAGCCAGAAGACATCACTACACAATTATAGGGGAACTTAAGACATCACAACACAATTATAAGGAAGCTTAAGGCAACACTACACAATTATAGGGGAGCTTAAGACATCACTACACAATTACAGGGGAGCTTAAGACATCACTACACAATTACAGGGGATCTTAAGACATCACTACACAAATACATGGGATCTTAAGACATCACTACACAATTACATGTGATCTTCAGACATCATGACACAAATACATGGGATCTTAAGACATCACTACACAATTACATGTGATCTTCAGACATCACTACACAATTAAAGAGGAGTGTAAGACATCACTACACAATTACATGGAATGTTAAGACATCACCACACAATTACATGTGATCTTCAGACATCATGACACAAATACATGGGATCTTAAGACATCACGCCACAAATACATGCATCTCAAGACATCACGACAAAATTACATGGGATTTTAAGACATCACGACAAAATTACATGGGATCTTAAGACATCACACCACAAATACATGCATCTTAAGACATCATGACAAAATTACATGGGATCTTAAGACATCACGCCACAAATACATGCATCTTAAGACATCATGACAAAATTACATGGGATCTTAAGATATCAATACAAAATTACATGGGATCTTAAGACATCACTACACAATTACAGGGGAGCTTAAGATATCACAATACAATTACAGTGAGTTTAAAACATCACAATTACAGGGGAGCTTATGAATCACTACACAATTAAGTTCCTAATATATTTCCTTCATTTTTAAAAATTCAGTGCATTGGGTTATAAATTCAGCTGCACCAAAACTATTATGCTTATTTTAGGCCTTAACTTGGATACAACATTCAACATTAATTAGGATACAACATAAGAAATTCAGCATAGGTCTGATTGAATTTTCTGGAAACAGTTGCTCTTGCATGAAATTGACATGGATTTGTAGTGCAAGTGTACTTTCTGGAATAGAACAAATCACATCTGTTTACTTTGTCATCCTATGCAAAAGTCAACATGCTCAACTCAGTAAACATTCTAATGTCTGTTCAGACTTTATTGCTGCTTTCTTTTGAATGCAAGTAACATTCTTCATTGGTCAGAAAATCTCCAGGAAAAATTGGAGAAAGAGCATTGATAATTTTTAGAGATTACAATAGGATGCAATAGCAGATAAATTGTCCAATTAGTGATATCAATAACATGTAAATAACCTAATCAGATTTATCAATAACAGATAAATAGCCCAATCAGTTATATCAATAACATATAAATAACCCAATTAATGATAATAATAACAGATAAATAGCCTAATCAATGATACCAGTAACAGACAGATAGCCCAATCAGTGACATCAATAGCAAATAAATAACCTAATTAGTGATATCAATAACATACAAGTAGCCCAATTAGTGATATCAATAACATATAAATAGCCCAATTGGTGATATCAGTAACATATAAATAACCTAATTAGTGATATCAAGAGCATATACATACCCCAATCAGTGATGTCTAAAACCATACATGCAGTTATATTTTAAATTTTGGTAGGGGCATCTAAATGTTTTAAATGAAATTCTCACTTTCTATCAAACATACAGTCATATGAGGTGAATGGCAGTTACTGTATTTGATATTTGTACAAACATTAAATATGAAACCAATGAATAAAAGATAGCTTTGATTTCACAACAGAAGAGTGATAATCAAGTAAATCATGGTCAATACTTAGGCTGTTGCATTTTCCAGGAAAAGAGTGACATATAGTCAGCTTCAATTAATCTACAATAAGCTAATGCATAGACAGTAAAAAAGTTCAATTACATTGTCTGTATTCTCCAAATTACTGAAGACTATACTCCACAGGCTTACATTAAATCCTTTAGAAATATAAAAAACTTCAAAAATTGTTACTACCATATATATTACTTTATATAGAGATCCAACTGCAAACTGCACAGAACCAGATCTTCCCTTGCATCATGTGCCAGCATATATGGGTCTAAGCAGTTTGTTTGGAGTAAATAATAGCACAAACAGAATCCTCTAATCTGCTCGCAAGTTATGCAATGGCAGATCAGTGATTGTGGTGTTTGCAGCTGGACTAGACCTATAAGCGAGTGTATACAGCAATTCCATTAACAGCCAAACGATACTTTGTGAGGATATAAGTAAATTATGAGAAAACCCCCATGAAAATTGAGATTAAATCATCATTCTGTATGATAATGAGGAGTTATCTGGTATCAAAAGTTTTGTAGTTTGCAGTGGGGCTTGACAAATAAGCAAGTATATATAGTAGATGGGAATGGTAGTTTTTATTTCTGGCAATTTAATTTTACAGATGGGTCCTTCTGAACTAAAGTTTAATTTGTAGCTTTACCTGATTTATAGGTGCCTTATAATAAAATGCTAAAATTGGCTTTGTTACGTGAGTGAAAATTGAAAGATTAAGCATCAGACATAAAAGAAAAACTGTAATATTATATTGAATGAGTAGTTTTTATACCATCTTTTTATGACAAAAAGATTCCCACTTACACAGAATGCCCAAACAAATTAGTCAGAGTATAATAACATTTATTTTCCACCAATTGTTATTAGAAAGCGTATTTATTTAGCAAATTATATTTTTTTCTCCATAATACTTACCTGATTACATTACACGAGATAACTTTCTTTATTACCTATGAATGAAGCCCTCCAAAAAGATGAAAAACATCCTTCTGTCTATAAATTAAATAAACAAAGGAAAGCAACTCTTACATGTTACCTCTCCTTTCTGCTTGCTAGGTGACTACCATTATAGATGGAGGTAGCCAGAGTTACTTCAGTGAAACTTTAAAAGATGCTCCCATTGTGGGGAAGGGTAGGAGAGATTATTTGTAATGTGTTCAGGTATGTATTATGGGAGAAATGTAATTTACTAACAATTCTGCTTTCTCCATTAAATATATAACATGCAAGAGGAAGAGGAAGTGCTGAACATCATACATTTACCTGTCTCACTTAATAGAAGCATGATTGCTCTCTACTAAGAGAATGAATGTCTCCTAATGTTACTTCTATACATCAAGAGACAATTTGTTTATGCACATACATAGGAAATCTGTGGGATACCACAATAAACTATTGTTTCACCATCAAAAGTTTCCCAGGCAAATCCAGTCAGAGTGGCAAATTCATGCCTAGGTCTAAGGTTGTGCTTTCCTGAATGGGGAGTGCTCACTTTTTATGCAGCTACCACTAACACCACAAAATTCAATTCTCTCCATAGCATGGCCATGTCATAAAAATGGAAGCTAGAGAAGGCATACTGGGCATGCCAGTCAGCTGACTCTACCATGTCCCAAACTGAGATATTACCTTTAAGGCCAGGCTCATGGAAATCACTTTTATTTTGCAAACTGAAATCTTCATTTGCTGTACCAGATCATGTGAGATTTCAGAGCAACCAACACTTGTACCCCACACTATGTCTTGCTTTCATGCCTTCAATGGAATGAATAGTCTTTACAGTTGATAGGATCTTGTGGCTAAGGTAGCATCTTATGGTACATGCAGGGTCATGCAACTTTATTTCTCTCAAGAGACAGATCAAGCAGAGGGAGTGAATAGTTATTTGTTGGTTGACTACTGACAGTGTTATATCATTAAAATGACTGAATTGTCAGAACAGAACTGCATGTAGTTCAGATCTACAGATACTGTATGTAGCTCACTCACTCTATATGTTGAAGTAAGCCTTGTCATAACTTGCATGTCTTGTATGATATCTGCTTCAGTGAGGTGGAAGCTAATGATTCAAACTAAGATGAGTTTGACCATGTCAGAACTCAGGAGAGATTCCAGTTGGGAATAATGTAAGCAAGCATGTTTGGATAAGTCAAAATTAGACTGCAAGTTGGAAATTTCTTTGTTATGGTCAACATCATCTGTTCCATGAAGTGAACTTAGATCATGGAACAGTATTCCTAGGTTGTGATAGGGGTTAACTCTTGTCTTCAAAGAGAAAGAGAAAGAAGTTTGCCATCGGGTGCCGAAAGCATTATGTCATTAATGTAAAACTGCATATATGCCATTATTACCTCCCAGCTGGCTGAAAGAGTACTGACGACCCAATGCTCCTGAGGTTCGGAAAAACGGTCAAACATTGGACAGTCCCACTGTGCACAGACCCAATGGAAGTTTCATGAGGGACATCTCTTTATGAGGCAGCTGTACTCTCCTTGATAATGAGCAGGCCTGGACACTGAGCTGGCCAGGAATGTGTCAAACTTGATTACTTGATATTGGGAATACCTATGAAGGTATTCCCATACCATGAGGTAAAGGTCTGGTGATTGTTCCACTTCTTTGCCAAGGCACAAATGCCTAATTGTCCAATATTACCGTGACCATGTTTCCATGAATGCAATTTGATAAACTGGCATTATGCAAGAGGTCCACTACTGTAATGAGTATGCCAAGGGGCTGTAAGAAATTCCTTGTTTCAGCAAAATCTTGTTTATAGTTTGTCTAACACATGAACTATATACTTTAAATGTATTTGGGACAGAGATACCAAGTTCACGTGTTAAAAGTTCCATATGTAAATGGAAAAATATTGAGAAGGGGTAAGGTCCAACTTGTCCACTCTGAACTGTGAATGAGGAAAGTAAAACTGTTTATGTTGTAAACCAAAACTTAGTGTTTTTGTAGTATATCATCCAGGAACATTGCCATCTTTGAGGCATGCATCCTGAATTCTTGGTGAAAGCCCAAGAACTAAAACTTGGGTCGAATAGAAGGGTGTGGAAATGGTATACTGCTTAGAATGCAAAGCTAAGATAATTGTATAATGCCCTGTAAATCAGTTTTCACTAGACCTGACACAAACATATACTTGTTGCATACAAAAACAAACATATCTGTCATTTCCATCTTGAAATGGGGCAGAATAATTAGGTCATGCTGCTTAGATCTATTACAGGTCTCAATTTGCCATCAGACCTTGTAACCAGAAATGTTGTGAGTAGAAGCCCTGTAAGTGCATTTTTTCATATTATCTACAGAACCCTTCACAAGTAAAATCTATGATTTTCTTCTCTAAAACATCCACCTTGAAGTTATCACTTGTGAATTCCTTCATCAAGATACGATAACAAAAGAGAGGGGGTTGGGTTCGGATAATGGAATTTGAAGACTCCCAGACACAGCTTGGATCACTCATTGTCCAAGGATGGTTGGTTCAAATCTGACGAAAAAGGAGTAGACTGGAATCTCATGTAGGTCGCCAGAGAGTGTGGTTGATGATGCATCATTGACGATTAGCAGTGGGGCTGTGTTTCTCTTTCCCCTTCCATCTTGGCAAGGAGGGAAACATAACCTGCACTTGTTGAGAATCACCCGTGATTTCTCTGGTGAAAAATCATCCCTCCTATTCCATATTCCCTGATAGGGTAATTCTAAGATTGGAATTTGCATTGAAAGCTAAAGGGGCCTTCTTCTGCCTCTTGCTTTCCCATCTCCTCAATCTGATGCCCTAACCATAGTAGAGAACCAAAAGGAAGGGAACACAATGTCAAGGATCATTAACAGACTTTTAAAAAATCATTAGATGCATGAAGTAGGGAGGAAGTCGACACAACATTCTTGACTAACTCTGACATGGCATTAAAGACTTGTCTGTGCACTTTATCAACATCTCGACAAAGTTTATCTGGATAAAATATGCTGGTATCTAAATTGTTTTATTTGTGGGGTGAGAAAGTAACTGACTCACCATAAAAAAGATCTTGTGGGATTGTGATTGTTCCAAGAGATGCCTGCTAAGTGTTGCAGTTTTTGTTGTAAGATTCTGACACCAGACTGTGATCATTAACAAAGTCTTGATTGATCTTGCAGGTAGACTTAACTGAAGGTGGTGGAGGGCATTTTGATGGCAAAATCCTACAGATTTCCTTTATCAATGCTTTGAATTAAATTCCATCCATTGTATTGCTGAATCATTATGTGTCAGCATTTCCATTTCATCCCCTTAATAAACATAAGTAATGTTCTCCATCCTGTACAGGAATACAGCCTTCCATACAGTAATGCTAATAAAGTATCATCAGCATACATCATCCTTTTGCCCATTGGATATACCATCAGTATTGACTGTGTTATAGGATGTCAGTCCAGTGTTTACAGTAGCAGGTGTTGGATTGGTCAGATTGCTCCATAAGTAATGCTTGTTCACTATGAATTTCATACAAATGTTCAATCAGTCAGCCAACTAGTTATAGCTATGTGGTCTGTTCAGTAAAAGACACTGTTGCTATTGGAAGATATGGATGGCTGGATGGCTTGACAGTCCAAGAAAACAGACTCCTGACCACTGTACATAGCTCATTTATGTGGCCAGACTGGTGGGGATTGTTCAAACGTCCACATGTCAAATTGTAAACCTTCACATGCATGGATGGAGTTAATATGCTTGAACACATTCATCCCTCATGGGTGGGTGACAAGTTTGACTGTAAAACTTCATGCCTCATAGGTGGAGTGATATTTGATTGCAGGCCCTCACACCTCATGGGTGTAGTCCTATTTGTGAACCCCCACAACTCACTGACATTGTCCTGTGCTTATTCCCACCGGGATTGCAATTTATCATCTTCATTTCAACTAGTCAACATACTGGCAACAAAGCCTTTTGACTGATTTGATCATAAGAGATTCCAATGCTAGATTGTAATAGCCCGTGGTTTCTACTGTATTCACGTTTACTGTATGTTGTGGAGCTTCTGTGTCTTCCTGGGGTGGAAAGGGCATCTCAACCTTACCCAAATGACTGAAGAACAATTCTACTTTATTCATGGACATAGTATGTTCTGGTATGGTGTCTGCATTGTTAAGGAGGGTGGAGAGGGCATGTTGACATACCCCATGAGACTAATCAGCAATTCAGATAAAAGTAGTGTATGTTTAACAATGTTAACAATTCTTCCTCAAATTCTTGGCTGCCTGTTGATGATGGTGGACCATGTATTTCTGATCACGTATTGCATGTGTATGGCAATGAGCAATTGTACATGTACACATGCATAGTGTCCATCTTTCATGACCTTATACCATTACACTTTATTCTGAATTTGTAATGAAGAAGAGAAATAAATAAGTACATACATCAAAGATGTTTAAATTTGAAATCAATGTCAACTGCATTATCAAAACTACTGAGAAGTGTAATAACTGGAAAGTACAGCACTAAAAAATTTCACTGTTGAAATTGTATGTTACTGATTGAAATTACATGTGACAATACTGGTACAATAATTGCAGACTTTTGAATAAATTCAGTGGAATTCACAAAAATGTATGCAAAATATAAAACAGAATTTTGACTGACTATGCCATCGAAATAAAAAAATGGATCACTCAATTTAAATAAAGAATAAATTGGATTAATGGAAGTTTATGTTTGCACATTAAGTGAAAGTGAGAGCTGGTTATATCTGGGTATAATGTACCCACTTTGTGGATAGCAAGGGGAGTTAACCTATAAGAGTTGCTTTCATTTCCCTCTGTCTTTCTCCACATAGAAAGGCATTACATCTACCTGGGAGGGATGCATTCTGAGGTAGCAGAAAAAGTTATTCTCATGTAATGTAATCAGGCAATTTATTTACCAAAGAAATGTGCTGATTCACAAAATAAAAGTTTAACATAAAACCTAAAATTTATGTCATATTTGATTTTAAAACAAAACATTCCAATGTTATGGTGTCAGTTAAGAAGACATTTATTGTTTAAGGTGTTAATTCATTTAATTATTCCATATTCTGTCACAACTACCTTTATATCTGGATTATATTCAATATATTGGGCTTGAAAATGTAATAGAAATGCAGTAGATTAAAGGGTTAGAATTTCATTGGATTGATAACATTTGTCAAACCTGTAACATCCAACATTTTGTCCTTTGTAACATGAATGTGTAAATTACAAAGAATTCCTTGCATGCCATGATGTCATATGTCAGCAAGAGCATTGTATTGCAGGAGAAAAATGGCCAACATGGGACTAGTTACTGTGCCAGTCAAGAGAAAATTCTTTGTAACATGTGTTCTATGTCAAATACTGGCAATAAATGTAGGTGATAACACAAATTAGTTTTAAATATTTTTCGAATCAACAACGATGATCATTAAAGAGAGTATTTGCTTGTTTGAAAGGCATGTCAATCTCACAAATGTGGCATTTTCATAAATGCATTGTCACATTTGACAGCTTTCTCCATGTCAGAAATCATTAACTGTTGATAGCTGCATTAACATAAAAACTAAATCTGTTGTTCTTGTTAAGAAAAAAGACAGTTCAATATAAGTAATAAAAATATATTAATCCATTTTATATGACAAAATCTGTGCACAATTCCAAGTGATTGTTTAAATGTATGATATTCGTGGACTAGGGAGAAAATGTTGACTTGTTGTCATGGTACATAACAGTGCTTGAGACTTCATAGGCTGACAGTTCATAATGTCTGGTTGATATACCAAAAATCATGCTTATATGTAATCATTTCTTTCCTGCATCTTGTCCTAAATAACTCTTTTGGTACCAGTATACATATAGCATACCAGTATACATATTGTTGATGCAATATTACCCTGACAGAGAGGATATACAAGTATTTGCTCAAAAATGAAATTTGTACAAACAATAACTTTCCAAATCATTGCATCCATGTGTTTATGTATTCCATGCATTCTCTTCTTAAAATGGTTTTCTTTAGTTAATACAAAGATTTCTCATGTTAAAAACTCTAAATTCGCAAAAGTAACAAGTATGTAAGCTGATTCAAAACAAATTTGTTACATACAACACTGTTAAATTTCACACCTGCAAATGCACATTTTTCATATCTAAACTGAAATTTTAATTAAATTATGTGGACCACATTTTAATATTTTTTACGTTCATTAACATGACCAAAATTTCTCCAGATTTCAAATACAGTGTCTGCATAAATATATAATGTATGTCAATATGTCATTCATAATATCAACATATCAATATATCATTCATAATATCAACATCAATTTGTATTTTATTTTGTGGGTTCATGGCTTTATCAATATTAATAACACCAGAAATGTTTTTGAGAGATAAAATGTTTTTCACTTGAAATGTATATATTCAAATAAAAAATGATTTTTTGTTTCAGTAACTTCTTAAACAAAATATGTTTTAATTTTGATAAGAATTATTATTTTGTTAACAAATACCATGAGACAATCCTAAACAATAAAATAAAGCCAATTTTACATTGCAGATTACAACTGAGTACCTCTTCCATGGAGAATTAGCCATTTTCTCAGTTTACAACTCTGCATTAAATTGTAAGGTAGAGAGAATATTTCTTACACTTTTTCTGTGACGGTCTTAACAGATGTTTAAACATCACTAACACCAAAACACAGTTTATTGTCTTGGTTTATACATCACTAACACCAAAACATTGTCTTGGTTTATACATCACTAACACCAAAACACAGTTCATTGTCTTGGTTTATACATCACCAACACCAAAACATTGTCTTGGTTTATACATCACTAACACCAAAACATTGTCTTGGTTTATACATCACTAACACCAAAACATTGTCTTGGTTTATACATGACTAACACCAAAACATTGTCTTGGTTTATACACCACTAACACCAAAACATTGTCTTGGTTTATACACCACTAACACCAAAACATTGTCTTGGTTTATACATCACTAACACCAAAACATTGTCTTGGTTTATACATCACTAACACCAAAACATTGTCTTGGTTTATATCTTACCAACACAAATCCAAGTAGATAAGAAACAATCTGCTCCTCAGTTTTGTCTTTCAGACTTGATTCAAGTTCTTCATAAGCATTTGACCACTCATTGTCATACAGCTCAGAAAAATCTTCTGCCAGCTTCGTAGGTCTGTTTGGGTCACTTAGGTCAGTGATATTGGGATTGTCACTCAGCTTGCTAGAAGCTATCTCACTAAACCTATATTAAAAAAAAAATCACTGACATCTGGCAACTAAACATACAAATGAGCATCAAAGATAGTACCATCAATATTTACTTTTAAGTCATGTCCTAAACTACATAGACCCAGATACGCCACTGCATAATGTACCAGCAGATCTGGGACTGTACAGTTTGCCAGGATTAATCAGAGTAACAAATAATGTAGACCATGATCTGCTGATGCATTATGGGACAGCAGATCAGGATCTATGTTGCCTGCAGCTGGACCGGTCATATAAGTGAGTATATATGGTAGTTTCCAAATAGTTGTAACCAGCTGTAACAGATATTCTGAAACAAGAAGTTTGTAATATGATGGACTATTTGACAGATCAAGTGCATGCTAATTGTGACAAGACTTTCTGACACACAATTGCCTGTCAAATGAATGTGGTCAGAATTAGCTTATAAGTCATGTCCACTGAAAACAACATAGATCCTGATCTGCCATATCATAATGCACCTGCAGATCAGGGTCTATGTTGTTTGATTTTCTAATGATTACTCCTAACAAACTGCACAGATCCAGATCTGCTGGTGCATTATGTGATGGCAGATCTGGGTCTGTGCAGTTTACAGTTGGACTCATCTTATAAGCAAATATACACAGTAGTTCTGATGTATAACACACATTCATTTTTATTGTGAAACACCATTCTGCCATATTTGGATAGTGCAATGATTATCTTTTATTACATCATGTTTGACTGGTTTACAATAAAACAGTGCTGTACTGTTTCTGTGCTTTACTGTTAGTGCCTAACACTTGCATGCAACTATGAAGGTTTACTTGTCTCAGTGTAGAAGTTTCTCACACAACAATTGTTGATCCTTTATCTTACTATATTCAGTTGGGTTTAAAATTGAACAAAAGATGCAGGTTCAGTATTAATATGTTTGTAGATTAGTATTTCAGACCTCTCAGATATCTTTCAGTGTCTAAGCTAAAATTTACACCAACACTATTTTATAGCTATGCTGGACACATCAAAGCTTTGGAAAAAAAGGTATTTTACAGTATTTTGCACCACTTGAGTGTATTCATAAAAGTATTTTGCATCACTTGAGTGTATTCATAACAGCATTCTGCACTACTTGAGTGTATTCATAACAGTATTTTGCACCATTTGAGTGTATTCATAACAGTATTTTGCACCACTTGAGTGTATTCATAACAGTATTTTGCACCACTTGAGTGTATTCATAACAGTATTT
>JAECUM010045208.1:0-22564 GCA_016617855.1 Megalonaias nervosa
AGTTAGCCAATGAGCAGGAAAACAAAATATCTTTGGGTTGAATTGTCCAGAGACCTCTCTTGGAAAAGGCAGATAGACACGATAGTGATAAAAGGGAACAGTAACCTTGGTTTCCTGCGCCGCAACCTCCAAATCAACAATGAAGAAGTAAAAAGTGCAGCATATTTCATTTTGGTTTGACCAGGTCTTGAGTATTGCTTGTCTGTGTGGAACCCACATAATAAAGATCTAATAATTAAGATAGAGATGGCTCAGAGGAGAGCTGCTAGATTCACCACAAATAAATATCGTAATACTAGCTGTGTCAGTGCAATGTTGAACCATCTCCAGTGGGAATCACTCAAATCCAGGCGAACCAAGGCCCAGCTGACCATGTTGTACAAGATTGTGAACAATCTAGTGGACATACCAGTGGACAAATACCTGACCCTGGCATATAGCCAAAATAGGGCAAACCACAGAAACAAGTTCCAATTAAAGTCAGCATTGACAAATTGCTTCAAGTTCAGTTTCTTCCCATGTACAATAGGGACTTGGAACAAATTACCATCAATAATTGTAGATGCTCCTGACTTGATATCTCACAAGCAGGAGCTTTCCAAAATCACATTCTAATGAATTAGTCAGCTACAAGTAAGACCTGGTTATTCTCAGAGCTATGCCGGTTGAGGTTCCTTATCTCATCACCGCTACAGTAGCCGGATTGGTCTGAGTATGAAGGGACGAAAACTTAAACCGACACTCTTTTACTTATTTCTGCCTTTCCTATCATTACTCTTCTGACTGTCCTATTACTTCCGTCTTTACTTTATCTTTGACCACGCACCACCCGTTGCTTGATAGTCAAGTGTGACTGTGTCAACATATTTATAGATATAGATAGTGATATGGTTCCACAGTGTGCTGCTGGAGTGACTATGACTCAGCTTGTTCTTTTTCTTTCATTTTTTTAGACCTCGCTATTACGCCTAATCTTCTTTTTTCTGCTTCTTTAAGTTTATGATTAATTTCTTCCTCATTTTCTTCCCTTTTTTATTTTTGCAATTGCAGCATGTTCCTTTACTGCCTGGTTAAAGATCTCAGCATTATTAATATCTTTCTCAGATTTGATCTGCTTAGTATTAGTAGTGACGCGATATACATCTTCAACCTAATCGGCACCTTTTAAAGTTTTAACATATTTGGTTTTTACATACTGATCTCATCCACCATATCCAAACGCAGCAATATCAAATATTTGGTCTTTATCCCTGATAGCGGCAATACCTTCCTCAGTAAATTTATCTATTATGTTAGTTCTAACTTTTGGTGGTGGTTGAAGAGAGGTTGTTGAGGTAGTTGAACTGGTGGTGGTGGTTGAAGTGGTTGATGGTGCGGTGGAGCGGGTTGAAGATGACCAGAAATATCCATTGGTAATATTTCAAGAGCTTTTTTTGTTGTCTCAGTTGCTGTAACAATTGTTTTGGTTGGTTCAACAATTGGTTTCAATAACTGTTCTGTACCTTCTGTAAATTCTACTTGAGCTGGCTGATGTTGTTTTAACTCCTGTTTGACAAAATCACGTACTGGAAGGTATTTCTTAATTGCCTCTAGACGTTGTGCAGCATGTTTAGCCATACGAGATTCCATAGTAAGTGCAGAATCACTCATGATTATCATTACAACAACTATTTAATTACTCATCACCGGTCAGCGGATATATAAGATTTCAGTATATATTGCAATGTATCGTATTGTTTAACCTACTAACCAGAGCTAGAACCCTGTGTGAGGAAACCCTTCACATTCGGCTAACATGGAAATTCCCAGTTAAATGTTGAGTTGAATGATCTACTACGCTGCTAAAAATATTGTGTTGTATGTATACACGGCTACATTGAAACATACACCTGTCCACACGCAGTTTGTTTTAAAACACTTTTAAAATCCCTCAATTAGTTCAATAACAGCACAGCTGTAATTTTTTTATTGAAAGCTTGATCAGCTGAGTAGGCCATGGACAATATTATAACTGATTATAGCATATTTTGCACCCCACATACAGCACTAACAGGCCTACGTTTAAACTGACTGACTACCAGTTATACTTGTCCTGTTAAGCAGGCATGTACACATGACACAACAGGTTTGATTTGTGTTTTAAATCCTTGGATATTGATAGTACAACAAGGCGAAAAATTATAAATTCTCTGTCTGTTTAGTCTTACACTGATAGCACAACACTGTGAGGAATTATAAATTTTTTGTCAGTCTGTCAATTTAGTATTACACTAATAGTACAATACTTTGAGAAATTATATATTCACAGTCTGTCTCTTTAGTCTTAAGTAAGTGTGTGGATACTGTGAAAAATTATAAATTCTCTATCTTTGTGACTAAATGGTTAATGTTATTGATTTGTTGTAAACAACACCGCTAGTATTCTTTTCATATTTATTCCAAACAATATATTCTTCAGTGATGTGATAGTGAAGAGGTTAAGGCGGATGACACTATTCTTTCCATGGTCGCCTTGTGAAACTTCGTTCCGGTTCGAATCCATGCGGCGGACAATGTTTATCAGCATTTGTACAAAAACATTATTATAATTGGGGGGACAGCTGCATTCGTCTGAGATGTTGAAATAGGAATCAACGGGTAATTGTAACGAATATAACTTAACCCAGGTGAACTTGCCTGCCCCATCCATTCCACTAAGAGTGTTCGTTTTGCACCCATGGGTTCACCTTGGGGCTTGTGCCTGATTACAAATTAACAATTATAACAATAAATAAATATTAATAAATAATTACTGGTGAAATATTATATGAAACATTCAGCTGGTCGTGGTCATCTCCTTTTGGTAATTAATTAAGTAAATTAATTTGTTTCTTTTTTTTTGCACCATGAGACCACATCTGGGCCTTAATTCTTGTCATGCTTCAATGAAATAGTTGGCCCGTGTTGACTTCAAAACACAATCAGGCTTATATACATGGCCAGGATCGGCTTTTGGTAATTAAGAAATCAATATTTTCTTTAAGGCCCCGATGCTATTAACGGACCTTTAAAAACACATAAGCAGGTTCATATTAACCATCGAGGAATTTCTTTACCTAAAATATATCACCAAGGATTGATTATGGGGTCGATACAAGGCTCTGATCGGCATTTCTGATACAGTATGAGCCCCTCCACACCCCATTTCGCAGAAGGTTTAATTTTCAAAATTATCACTTTCCCCCACAAAATAGGTCTGTTCACCCTGCTCACCTTCTGCTACACATGTAGTTAAAATTGAACAAGTGTGTATATTCAGCCTTGTGACTGGGTCATTACAGGATTTGTAAATTCAGAATTTGCTCATTTTTTAAAAAGATTTTTAAACAAAAGCGACTGTCATCTGGAATTTAATTGTCTAAACTTAAGGGTTCGTAAGTTGATTCAGATTTCTTTGAATAAAGTAAAAGTATAAACATATTGCAACCTTCTCTAAATGTACAGAATAGACATTTTTTTATGGACATTAAAATCACTTGATTCTTGAGATAGTATATGATTGTAAATCACGTATGACATTTCATTCTTTCCGTGGATGATCATCATCCATTGACTATTCAAATTTCAACCAGTAAAACTTCCGTTGTTATTAACTGGATCATAATTTGAGCTATATGTATTATGTGCAACGCACCAAGTCATTCGTGTGATTGCAACGCACCTTGGCGAAACTGAAATACACATTTTCTGGTGCTAACATTTTAAAACAGTGTTCACAATGGTAACTGCTTTGATTTCTGCTGAACATCCACTGAAGCCAAGTCTTTTATTAGGGAGGGACCGTTTAAGTTTATAAAGGAGGAGGGGAGGAATGCTAGAAAACTATTGTCTTATTCTGATTTGTGGTATATAAAAGGACACTATGCCATTCCTTTCTTTACGTTAAACAACTTATCGTGTGATGAATGAAATAAAACAAAATATACCACAGTCAGAAATAATAATTTGTCTCCTTACAGTTAAATGGCCAGTCCCATACAGTACATGTGCATTCAAAATTGAACTAGTTGGTAGTTGTTTACATGTATAGTCAGTCTCGTAACAGGGCCATTACTGCTCAAGGACTTAACACGTGGTTTAGATTTAAGTGTAAATTCAGTTTTTCAAAATATTTTTTGTCTTGTTTGTGTTTTTAACAAACTGCTGCTATATGGAATTTAATTTTCCATACCTCAGAGTATTACTTTTCATATTTAAACAGTGGGATAAATTTACACTGTTCAAGAGAAGCTCAACAAGGTGGGCCTCTTGTCAAGTCAGCTTGTAAGTTTTCTAAATGTACAAAAGTGTATCAAATTGAGTTCTACTGTCCATATATATGATCAAATTAAAACCACCGATTGGTGAAATGGTACTTGATTGTTAATCCCTCATGATGAGTTAATCTTTCCATGGGTGATTTTCATTGATTTGCTGTTCAAATGTTAATCAATAATACTGATTAGCTGCTACACAGTGGAGATGCCATCGGCATGCCAGCCAAAGCCCTGTGGTGATTTGTTAGTATCTTATTGCTCCGTTGCAGAGCAAAAAGTAAAGCGATTAATTCCTCCACAGTGTTGTGTGGGGTTCCGAAAATGCATGCATGCTGTACTGCACATAATTAGTCAGGACAGCACACTACAACTAACAATAGTTCGCTGCCAATTAAGTGCCACAATCATAGTCTCATTAGCACATTGCAACTAACATTGGATTGCTGACGACTGGTATTGCTGCCTGGTTGTGGATCTTACCTGATTATGGTAAGGTTAAAAAATATGACTACTAGCCAGTATGAGCAAGATTCATTATCACCACTGTTTGCAGATGCCCACGTAAAATGATCAACTGATAGCATAAAGTTGCAAAGCTTTTCAAGTGATCCCCTTTTCCCAAAAGTATATGGAAAAGCAATGTATAGTGTGCAGCCAAGTAATTTTTGCTTAGCTGTATTACTGTTCATGGAGATAAAGGATTATTTCCTATGATCTTACTTTGATTTTGCATCCATTTGATTGGCCATATTAAGAAAAAGTCTTTCAACTGCCAAACATGCTCAATGTCAGCAGAAATATGAACAATTAGTTTATCACATGAAAAAATCCTGTGTTCTGATTGGCTAACTAATATGATTTATTTTAGCATATTATGCATTTCCCCATGGCTGAGATGTTTTACTTCATTACTAAAATTAACTTAACCATAATTACTGCTACATGCCAATATGACATAATGTCACAAAGTGGGATGATGAGATTTGGCATCTCCACACTTCTTATTGTTTTTTGTTATCATTATCTAGGAGATGATCGACCACGGTGTTATTGCCCAGACCCAGCAAATAATAATACAAAGTACGAAATTAATAGATGGAATGACAGAGATCTGAGCAGAGATATAGAATAGAACAACATGAGCCCCCATATGTAAGATAAAACATTTTAATCAATTACATAAACAAAATGAAATTGAACATGACATTTGAATGAATCACTTTCTCTTAAAAACAGAGTTACAAAATTTATATCAAATTCAATATGTCATTCCATTATACTGATAGAAACATTTCATCATATAATCAAGTGACTGATCAAACTCAAATTGCTAGTATGTTGGCATCACCTGGTTGCTTCCAGGCTTTTCCAAAATCACTGCTGGTGAAAGGTTGGTATTGCGGTATTTCTTTACTTCTCTCCCTCTTCCTCTAACCATTTTGGGTCATCAACCTCATGGTTACAGACTGTCCTCTTTTCCTTTTAGCATGTATAGGTATGGAGTTAATTTTTCCTTCAAATAAAAATATAATACCCGACCTCAACACAATATTCCCACTCTTTTTTTATGTCAGATATCATTTATCATAATTCAACAGAACTAAAGTTATCATCAGTTAGCAAACAATTCACATTCACAAGCCTATTACAGTACTATAAATTAATCTCTTTTTGAGCTGATACTCAGATTAATCTGGAACATGACATAATTAGACCTCTTGATAGCTATTACTGCACCCCTGTAGGCTATAAATCACTAGCTGACGATGTCGGTTAACATGCACCCCTAATACTAACACCGTCGGTTCTTGGTTGAAAAGAATTAACTGCTTAATTACAAAGTTAATTAATGGATTTCACTCCTTGACCAAAATAAGTTGCTTTGCTAATTAATAATTAATTGACATAGACATATTAAGATCAATTCATACATATGACACATCATTTAAGACAGATAACTTACTTCTCACAATTTGTATCAGAAGAAATGCATGAAATTCCTACAATTCATGATTTCTGTTACATACAAAACCACTAAGTCTGAACTCATCCATACCAACTAAATGTTATATGACATTCTTACAACATTGGAATCGTATAATATTCCAGACCACTAATGCACAATTATTCTCTGAACTCAAGAAAAAAATTTACTTCAGAAGTTAAAATTAATAAATTCAACAAATACATGTAATTACAAATTTACATCAATGAACATGCTGTATGCAATTTAGATAATACCTTTGTGCCTTCTCTAGCACTTGCTCACTTATCATCAGAGAATTCCCTCCATCCTCCTCTGGCTGAGTCTCTCCAATTTCCAGACCCTCTTCCTTGGATAACTTATTTAACGAGAGAAATTACTTATTAACTTTCCTCCGAGTTAAATTCTGGCTTTCCTCAGAACTTGGACTGCCCAATTTCATGACAGGAATTTTTTAAAACCTTCAATTCCACCTATGACCACACACACCCTCATTCGCTTAGCCAATCAGGATTACTTCTCTAACTGCCAAAAAATATTAACACTCCCATCGAAGTCAGAATAATTATCTCTAGACTACTTATATTAATAACTATTCAGAAAATACCATTCTATCACACTGGTTTCAAATGGCCCAAGACTTCATTTATGTTTGCTCTGGATTGTCTTAGCTCTTGTCATTTTCCACTTCTTGACCTTATGTTAACATTGCTCTATATCTGTCTCTAACCGTTAACCTAGTAGGTCCTAATTAAAATCCAACAAGAGAGCTTAACCATCACTAGCTACCAAATTTGTTGTGATGCTAGCCCATACGTCAATCTTAATGTTTATGTGTCACGTTGACCACGACAGAATGTACTGCGAAATTGTCTCTGCAAACTTTCGTACCATTACATATAATGTCACATGAAATTGCATGACATACTAAATCAATTACTGCCTTCACCATCAGCAACAGTACTCAAAGAATATTGTCTAGTGGTACAAAAATATGCAATTTTTATAGTAGATGCAAGTCAGAAAATGACGAACACCATGGTATTTTTAACTGTATCACACATGCACACATTATGTTGTTATGCATGTTGTTGTTTTTGTTGTTGTTGTTGTAGGGTTTAATGCCATTTTTCAGCACAAGATAGGTTATACATGGCAGCTAGTATAACTGGTGGAGGAAGAACCCTGGAAAACCCTGGGAAGAACCACCGACCCATGAGAAGCTACTGGCAAGCCTTCTCACATACCCACATAAGCCAAGCCTGATACACAAACCTACACAGACAGAGGTGAGATGGCAGTGATCTAGAATAGTGAGCGCTTTAGACCACTTGGCCACTCGGGGCCCCTGTTATGCATGTAACATTTGCTATATGTTTACACATATAATTAGACTTCATGACATTACAAATGGCATAATCATAACATGCAAAGGTAAGGTGTAATGAATAAAGCATCACAATACATTTTGTTATGTTTTTCTAATTTAATTACTTGTTTGTTAGTTTTAATTTTTTTTAATTTTTTTTTTCCATTACATGTTATTGTAATGATAACTTTTATCACTGGATTTGACATTTTTCCACAAAATTCAGTTCAGTTCTTTTTAGTCTGATAAACATGCAGTAGCTTGTTTACATTGTATCAATTTGTGACCTAGATTTCAGAGCTCTTTTCAGCTATGTTATAAACAACTTTTTTTTTTTCCTTTTTATTACTGAATCTTAGTGTGAGATTCATTCAGTACAATCCAATTCGTCCATGGCATATGTGATAATCGACGTGTAAGGTTACTGCAAAGATCGAGCTAAGTGATTGCATAACCCAATCACGTGGTTTGTCCTGCGTTGTAATTAGAGTTAAAGTGATGTTTCATAGTTTTGTTTAGTCAGTCATAAAATATACCTTTGGAGTTGGAAAGTATTTTCATTGTTGTTGCCAGTTTGATTTGAATATTTCTATTTTTCGGAATTAATAATTTATTCTCCCTAGTAACCACTTGTGCTCATTCAAATTCTTGGACAAAGACATTTATTGGAAATTATTTGGAATTCTAAAGCCGGATTATAATTCTTGGTGATTGAACATGGAACTGTTGACATCACAACACAAAACAGGTTATAGAGGACGTCATCGCCTTCCATCTTGAACTTCATCAGGATTCGAACTTTGATTCATTTAGAACTTTTTAGTGATAGGACTTATATTTTTAAATTCTAGGATTAAATTTTGAATTAGATTTACAAACCATAAGTCCTTTTTCATATTTTTACCTTGTTTTCCAGGGAAATAAATTATTTATTAAATTTTACAAAGCATGTTGGCTTCACTCTTTTTTTTGTTACTTTGTACGAGCCTAGACACGTAACAATTTGGGCATAATTTCACAACACATCTGCAATTTGATCCAATAATAATAAAATCCTGCATTTGTAGTCAAAGTAAATTTATAAACATTTTAAATAATTTCAATCTTTTGCCCTCCAAGTCTCACAGATGAGAGAAATTATCCAACTCATTTCACAAATTTTCATTTGAAATTAGCATGTATTATGATCTTTGATTTAAGACCTTCTTACTGAGAAAAATTTGTTCTTTTATTGATTTTGTAGTAAACTTTTATTTTTTTCACATCCAGTTTACATTGCAGCTCTTGGCGAGCTGTTGATTTTAAGTAAAGAATACATCTACCTGCTTTGTGCCTGAAATATAAAGCTGGTGTGCAATTCAACGCTTCTGTAATTAAATTTATATGAAAACAACTAAAGCTCTATATCAAAACATGAGGCCCTATATATATATATATATATATATATATATATATATATATATATATATATATATATACATACATACACACACACATGCAAAATTCACTCTGCAGATAGATCCACAATGAATATGATCAATGTTTTCTCTCTGTGAACAAAGCATAATGGTATGGTGAATTTTTAAGTTTAATGTTAAAACCACCAATTACAATCATGTAGTTCTTATATGCCATCTGTTATAACCTATTTTAGACATTCAAGATCTCGAGAATGTGATGTGTATGTGAATAGAAACAACTGGAGTTTAATGTGATTGTTATATTTTAGATCTGATAAAATAAAATTGGAGCAAAAAGTGTATCAAACAATAGCTGAAGAGAAGAACGCATGATTTAAAAGATAGGGAATAATAATGGTGGAAAACATTATAGCAAGAAACTGTCCCTGTCTTTAAACTTTTACATGGTGAAGTAATTATTACTGCTAACCAAATTATCATTAAAAGCACTTTTAAATCTCATTATTACAGTAATTAGTACTGACAAACAAATTGGCAAGTAGATTGCCAGTAACTTTTAAATCTCATTTCATTCATTGAATGTAGCAAGTATATATTCAAAAATCCTGAAAATTCAATTTGACCATGGAAAAAAAATATGCTAACTAGGCAAAAGCCTTTGAACTTTTTCTAAAGTTTGTTTTTTGTAAATTCCTAATGTTCAGAAAGAGGTGTCAGAAGGATAAGCAATCTTTATGCCTTCAAGGAAATTAATGTTGCGATTGTTTGCATTTCAGTATACATGGACTATGTGATATGACATCTGTCTTTGTTATTATGTGCATGTACTGCTATATATAATCAGATATGCTGCCAGGATTTTATCTAAATTGGGAGCTCCTCTAATGGTATCACGGTACCAATTGTTTTTCCATAGACCTCAATGTTAATGTTTTGTGAAATAAATCTACTTTCTATCCTACTTCAGCATGCATGTCACCCACTGTCACAGAGAACAATGTTAGATTGTCAGTTTGACAAGGACAGAACCAGGTACTCCATTGCATTTAAGAGAGATAACTCTGCTGGAACTAGACAGGGGTAAGAGTTATCTAGTTACACCAGACACATTTTCAGTCATGTGTACCACATTTTAAAAAAATCATAAAAATACAAAATGTGATATAGTTATGAATTAACATAATCTCACATGTTGCCAAGAGGCTCAACATTTTTTTTAAGCCTAACAGAAAGTACAACTCTTACATAATGCACCAATCACAGCTAGTTTTGTGGTTTATTTCTGAATGCAATGTTCCCTACACCTTAAGCTCCGCCCACCTGGGGTTGTACAATTGGTACCGTTATACCTAAAGCCAACCTTAATTTTTTCAATAATCTGTGATATAGCTTGGGACTGTACAAGTAACAAGTGTACTTAGTCTCGCTTGTCAAAAACAATTTTATGAGGTACCAAGCTGTGTCTTATATTAAATGTGTATGTAATGGTCTTTGAAGTATTTCAGCTGCTGTTTTCATATTTGTGCTTTACTACCAAACTACATTTTGGGAATAAAATAACTTGTTTCAACTAGGACTTGTATTTTATTCACATCAGCACTTATTGAACTTCACATGGGTGATATGGGATAAATCACATCATATCATATTATGTAATAACTAGGTCAAAGGTCAATGTACCAAATAGTATGTACCTCTTGTACTTCAAAAAGTACAATTAACCTAAAACAATGGACTTTATATTTGTTTGGTAGATGCAGAACTTAACATCAGAGACAGGTGGACATGACCCAATCTTGTTATAAAGTACAAGCTTTCAACACTTTACACTGTCTGCAGATACATGAGGTCACTAACCCCCAGTCCTCACACCACGGTCAACTTACCCATCCTCTTTGTAATACAAATAGAAAGCTTCGCTCCTTTGTGTAGTGAATAAAATTGACGCAATAAGCCAATCTGTCACCAAATATAGTAGATCACAGCTTCTAAGTAGTTATATTGGATTTGGGGGTGAAATTTGGGGAATAAAATACAGAAAAATGCCAAAGATAAACAATAAGTATAGTGAGTCAAATGGAGTTAAAAACAGGAGGAAGGTGTGTATCTAAAAGGGAGATGTAGCTTATGATAAAGGAATTAAAGGAGACAAAAGCAGCAATGAGAAAAATGAGAAGTGAAAGTTTGATGACCTTACCTTGGACAAATATATGGAGGCAGTGCCCCATAGGTCCAAGGACAGTCCGAAGGCACCTGTGCTATAACATCCCTTACATGCACCAAAATTTCAGGTGAAGTGGTGTTCATTCCCATCTAATATAAAAGGGTGAATAATTTAGATAATATAGATGCATATAGTTTATATTTCTTCTACATAAGAAATTAACAATAATGTTCTTTCAGTTAAGCAGAAAAATACCTAAACCAAACAAAACATACTTTATCAGTTTTTAAACTTGTAAACTTTCCTGTGAGAAATTATTAAATTGCTTCTACTTACATTTGCATCAAGACTGAGGGCTAATATAATACTTCACAAATCTTCTCTTTATTTTCATAACCAATCACTGAAAATGTGAGTTTTTATTTTTTGAAATGTTATATCTGGTGTAAGGGAGATAACTGAATGATATACATAAGGTGTGGTATTTTTATTTCCTCCAATATATTATCCATGTAATATAGATGAGTTCATGAACACATGTATTAACTTCAATGCAATTAAATTATCCAAAAATACATTATTGATAAGTGAGAACCTAAATTCCAAGCTTTTGTATGTAGTGGAGACCTCAAGAGTGATGTAATTTTGCTTACTGACATGAGACAGCATTTTTATTTCAAATAGTTCATGTTCTCTACAATGCCGTCATGTGGAGTGCAGACTTCCATAAACATGCAGATATGATCCCATGCCAATTTGAATTTTTGCGATGGGATGCAAAGTTTGAAGAACAGTGTGGACTTGAATGGAAGGAATGGGCAATATGTGACTAATATGGTGATCACTCAATGTTTGACCTAATATGGAAATTCCACAAGAATAGCTGGACAGAAATAAATAGAATTAATTGAAAGTCAATAGTAGGTTATAATTGGGCTTATACAAGTGTCAATAGGAAATGCTGACTTAAAGAAACTGTTTTTGTCTGTTGGTATTCCCTGCTACTTCAACAAAGGGAATGCCAGAGAACTTATCTAAATAAACTGCATGAACCATTTCAAGGCAGGAAAAAGTGTACAAAAATGGACAATTAGAGCAGGACAATTAAAATCAAAGTGGGAAGGAATACAATATCTTTAATAAATTACCTAAAATTACTCATACCAGATTATCCTATATGATACAAGTGATCTATTTACAAGTGAACCTAGAGTGTTCTCTATCTTGGTTTATAGCATGCCTTACAAAACCAAGATAGTGGTTTTTTTGTTGGGTTTTTTTTTTATACATGATTTATCATGTTTTGCAGGTCAAATAGTCAATATTTGGCCAAAATCAACTATATTATGTTTACATAACTTATTTTGTTGCATATATGCCAATCTGAGAGCTGGCTACACATACATAAAGCCTTCAGGCAATACAAGTATATGTCTGTCATAGCTATAGTTATCAAAAGCCACCATCCAAAGTCAACTTGTGCTATTTTCTGAAGATTTCATACATTTTATTCTTAAAAGACTGTCACTATTTGACTAGAAATGTTCAGCATCCATTTGTTTTCCTACATCTAACTAGTACAGTTCATAAATGCCGCCCACATGTATGTGTTTCTATGGATACACTGGGAGGCTGTCTTCCCTTTAGGTATCACGGTACCAATTGTTTTTCCATAGACCTCAATGCTAATGTTTTGTGAAATAAATATACTTTCTATCCTACCTCAGCATGCATGTCACCCACTGTCACAGAGAACAATGTTAGATTGTCAATTTGACAAGGACAGAACCAGGTACTCCATTGCATTTAAGAGAGATAACTCTGCTGGAACTAGACAGGGTAAGAGTTATCTAGTTACACCAGACACATTTTCAGTCATGTGTACCACATTTTAAAAAAATCATAAAAAATACAAAATGTGATATAGTTATGAATTAACATAATCTCACATGTTGCCAAGAGGCTCAACATTTTTTTAAGCCTAACAGAAAGTACAACTCTTACATAATGCACCAATCACAGCTAGTTTTGTGGTTTATTTCTGAATGCAATGTTCCCTACACCTTAAGCTCCACCCACCTGGGGTTGTACAATTGGTACCGTTATACCTAATGTCACTAAAATGGGGGGGGGGGGGCTGGCATGCCCAGCTTCAAAAATCTTTATCATCATCATTGTAATATCAGCCAGTATTTGTTAAACAAATTCATCATGTGAAGATGAATCATGTTGGCAATCAGCCATTTGGGGTTTTCTAGGGAGCCTGTATTTCAAACAGTATGTGCAAAAGTTCTTCATGCAAGGACTGAACACGACACAATACTTGTTCCAGGACGCAATCTGCCAATCAAATTTAGTTTAACAACCATTCATGTCAAGCCTAAGAACCCTGAAGTGTAAACAGTGAAAAAGGATTTATGTGAACAAGTACATTATGCATTAAAAATTAAATAATAAAAATTGTATACTGTGCTGAGTAAACTTTTATATGCAAGACTTTAAACTGCTGGAGTTCTCACACATCACTGCTCTCCAAGTGTGGGTCTTTGCGAAAAGTTTGTGTTATTTGCACATTCCCATGCCCTGTAAGCCATAAAATGGGAGGCTGACAATTCTGGATAAATAAACCGAATACCAAATTTTGATAAAATCCAGTACTAATTAATGTAGTTCTTGTGACAATAATAAACAATGCTCACAATCAAACGAAAAGGTTGCATCAATTCTAGCTAGATATCGAAAATGCTTGAAATCCAGTACATTAGTTATTGTTTTGAAATAAAAGTGGAATGGACAAATGTGCATAAAGAAGGGATTGGATTTAATATCTACTCATCCCTCTTTTCTATGAAAGGAAGGGAACAAATAGCATATTAATGGTACAGATATGTAGCATAGGATGCTGATAAGCAAGAAAAATAAGTTCATTGTATGCAATGAAAATATGAAAGATGATAATAATTACACTAATAAAAGCCATTATTAGGGTCCAAAATATCTGCTCCTTGATGGTATCAATATTAAGCAGGGTTTGTGGACTTTGTAATAATTTTAGCAGAAAACTTTCCCCATTAAATATTAAACTGTTTAGAAAACTGAACTTCCCAGCTGAAGCTTATCATTTCATTTTAACTGCTCACATTTATTGATGCAGAACATAAATATTCCTTTTTATTTTTATTATGAACAAAGGTGCATTATATGATATATTTGGTTAACTATTTTGACTTGATCACCCTTACCTACTGTTTCATTTAGCCCCTTTTGGTAACATGATGCTAAAGTATTTTGGACCCTGTCAGTTACAAGCATTAGTACAATAAGCAGTAAATTTTTAAGTGTGAGTGAATGAACTTGCAGTATATGCTTACCGACCTTAGAAACATGCTTTATTAACATTCTATGCACATAATGATCGCTTACAGCACACAAGCTGAAAATACAATGATGAGGAAAAACAAAGCATTGAGATAAATAAACACACTTTATACTCGTCTTTTTTTAATAATATATATCTACATTAATTTCAGTTTCACTATTAATAGTAGCACATATAGATGTAAATAAAATCAATATTACAAGATAAGTGGAGCTAGATGACAGCATTTATCAAAATTAACATTTAAATCCTTACATATCTATTCTGTTCATTTTAAAAAAGTAAGTCATCATACAATTCTGAAAAAGTATGCATCCATTAAAAAAAAATAATTAATCTTTGATATTAATTATGTAAAGTTTAGAAATATTATCAAACACTTATCTGATAATACAGCTGTTCTTCATCTGACATACAGATGGGACTGCTACAGATGCTATTCAGTCAATTTCTGCTATCAAGGAGGAATGACTGTACCTGATTTTTTAAAAACAACAAAAAGTGGTATGCATTTTACTAACTTGACTGAAAAATACATATAGACATTCAGTAAGCTGTACAATGTGCTCTGTGTGCAGACAAGCTGGAAAACTCCATTTGTATTTGAAATCAACCTACTTCTTTAGTAAGAAAGACAAATATGTAAATGTGACATACTGTACAGTACATTAGAAATAAAATTTTTAAAAAATAGCCTCATATCACAATTATTAAGCAGAATAACAGAATGAAAGTCATCCAGCTTAAAATAGCTACAAAGAACTCTATAAATTGAGTAAAGACAATTTTAAGTTATGCGATCTAGTACAACTCTATGATTTTCAAATAATAGAAAAGAATAACAGACACAAGTCCCAATAATTAAAGTTCTGTATAAACTTTAGTGAAAATTCAGATTAAATCAAACACCAAAGTTGTTGATGTGCCTGTGGTGACCTGTCATGTTGATGTATCAACAGTCTTTTGTTGGATCACAATAACACAATCCAAGAATATAACCTTATTTGAACTTTTAGTATATTATAAAATTCAAGGCTCTATTTCCAAGAATGTTATTTTTTTAAAGAGAACTCTGTATTTCCAGTGAAGAATCACTTGAATTAAATGGTTTGAAGAAATAAATTCCAGCCCAAATGAACTAATCTTTCTGGACTTGTGAAGGAATAGAGAAGTGAAAGCATAATTTAAAATCCAAAGAGCAGTAATTTTAGTCACATAATGTTAATTAGTTTATTAATGATAGGGTACAAAATCAATAAACTATGTAATGAGTTTATCCAACCAATGACACAATATCAAAGAGTACACTAATATTTTTATTATATAGCCATATTTGCTCAAGAGCTGACCTCAGACTTACTGCTAGTCTGCTAATCATTGATCAGTAAGCCATATACAATGAATGTAGAGCCCTGGGTGGCCCAGTGGCCCAAAGCACTCCTCTAGACAGATCACTGACATCTCACCTCTGCATGGGGATTGAGAGTGAGGCTCAGCTAACAAGGGTATATGTGTAAACGCTAGCCAGTAACTTCCTGTGCATTGTTGATTCTTTCCGGGGTCTAACTTCACCAAATATACAGGCTGTCATGTATCATGTGCTTAAAAATGGTGTTAAACCTATAGCCACCACTACAATAAATGCCTGTGGATGAAATAACCAGTTTTCCTCCTTGCATCAAGTAAATAAATGAGTCATTTGAAGAGAATGATACTCTACTTTTGAAAATTATAAAAGCATTATGATATATATATATATATATATATATATATATATATATATATATAGTTACAAACTGTTTTTGCTACTCCACGAAGGATTCTTTCAGTCATAACATTTTCTGGGTTTGCCTGATACTGGCTTGAGGTGAAATGAATGTAGAATTTTACTTGTGTTGGTATTGATTATTCCTGTGTAATTTAAGACTGGAACGACAGAGGAGAATACAGAAGAATGAAGAAATGTGTGTTATCTATGATGTTAACAAATACAGAATAAATTACATTTTTACTTTTTATTGTGTTCTCTTATTTCATTTTTCTAATATTCATAAGATTACAATTACACTGACATACAGAGTAACAATTTCACTTCATGTCCATACATTTACTACACAACATAAGCAAATAAGATTGTTTGCTTATTACACAATTGTTCATGTACACTTCAGGAAACAACAATTTTAGCATAAATGGATTATAAAGTTATTTTAATAAAATAACTTATTATATTTTTACAACAGCAAAGTATAATAGTATTGGCAGAGGCTTGTACTAGTCTATTTATATAAACGCCCTATAAAATAAAACTTTCAAATAAAATAAAAAATCTGGGCAATTCCAAAATTTAGAAAAATCCGAAATTTGTGTCCATCCAAAATCTGGACAAATCCGGATTTTGGATAAATCCGAAATTCGTATAACTTAAAATCTGGACAAATCCGAAATTTGTATAACTCAAAATCTGGGCAAATCCGAATTTTGGATAAATCCGAAATTCGTATAACTTAAAATCTAGACCAGTCCGAAATTTGTATAATTCAAAATCTGGGCAAATCCGAATTTTGGATAAATCCTAAATTCGTATAACTTAAAATCTGGACAAGTCCGAAATTTGTATAATTCAAAATCTGGGCAAATCCGAATTTTGGCATTTTAATAACATAACTTTTTAGAGATAATTTTTACCTGAATAAAATTAGTCATGACAGAATTTTTAAATTATGGTCAGAAATAACACAAACGCTTCTAACTTCAATGCTGTCCGTGTCGTGTCTGCAAGGACGGGCTGTATGTATACTCTCCGTACCCTTGGAGAACCTCGGATGTTTACATTAAACATCAACAGCGGGGACACTTGAGGTTTCCCGATTCGGGTTAGAAACAGGAACGCTACCACCTCGCGCTAAGCAACATAGAATGCTGGGAACAATGGCGCCATTACAGAGCTAACGGAGCACGTTCCGGGAGGCAATATTTGATTAAAATACACAGTTGAAATAATCATCACAATGGATGAAATGAGTGTCGGTCGGTCTCATTCAAAGCCGCCATGTGCTTTCAACGAGGGACCGTCTCAAAGCAACGTAATCAATGGAAACAAGGTACATGTACGCAACATTTTAAATAATTGTACTAAACATATAGAATTTATGTAAATAAAATTGTGAGACTGGCATAGCATTACCCCCAACCATTAGGAATTGGTCCCCATTTGGTGAGAAATGGATAGTATTATGCATATGGGTCAAAACAAATGTTTTCAAACTTTTTGGTATTAGAATTTGAAATGTGATTTTTTTTCCATCATGACTTTCCCATTTTCTATGCAAAACATTATTCTTAAGACACGGAGATTCCCAGCTGTACCAAAAGTACCTAATTTCTAGGCCATATTTAGCAACATAAGCCCAATCAGGCTTACTCTTACTTTTCAACCAGTCATATACAATTTTTAAAATTGGATCTTGTAATTGTAACTTTGCTAGAACATTGAGATCCAAATTTTCTAGGTCTGCTTTCTCTAGGTCAATTTCTGTGTGATTATTTCTTTTAGAATTTCCAGCATCATTCACTTGAGACTTCAAACATCCATTTAAGTCACTATTTTCAGGTTTAGCATTTGATAAATCAGGTGCACATTTATTCTGTATATCTCTGTTATTAGTCTGCTCTAATTCAGTACTAATCTCTTTAGACATATTACAGTATGTGTATTCACCTTCACTCAATTCATCAATGCTATATTTTGACTTTTCTGTACTATTCTGTTTCTGAGATACTTGATTGATCAGATTTTTAGAATCATTCTTTTCACATTCTTTTCTTTTGCATAGGTGTTCTACCAAGATTGAGATGAAGCAAAAGAGGAGGGCAACAGTTGCTGTCATTGTATCTGAGGCTACCTGGAAAATTAAGAACATACACAGTATCATACTATAGAGTAAGTTCTTTGTACACATCTCATTTTTGATACTTTGACCAACCACATTAATACCAAAGTGTAATTCATCCTTACATGTGACACTGTCAACATTGTCAACTATTTTATTTCCTTTCATATTACAGGATAGAATAGGAATACTTTCAACTTTGCAGATCTCATTGCTCTTGTTGTCAATTTTCACCATTTCATTGCAACATTCTTCCAATCTATCACAATATTTACAGAGGATGTCATGACATGGTCTTCTTGATAATGCATCAGCATTCTTATGAATCTTTCCTTGCCTATACTCAATTTCATAGTCATATGCTGACAGAAATGTTAACCATCTGGCTAATTGTCCTTTCACTAATTTAAAGTTCAAAAGTCATCTCAAACTACCATGGTCAGTTCTCACTGTGAACCTACAACCATACAGATAATTGTGAAAAATGTTTAATGGCATTTACAATGGCCAGTAACTCTCTGCGAGTTACACAATATTGTCTCTCATGTTTTGTAATGCATTTGCTAAAGTAACAGATAACCTTTTCCCTTCCATCTGTGATTTGTGATAGGACAGCACCCTGTCCAATATTTGAAGCATCACAATCAAGGATGAATGGGTCATTTTCAGTTGGGAATGTAAGTATCAGAACTTTTGTTAAAGCTTGTTTCAAAATATCAAATGACCTTTGACATTCCACAGTCCATTTGAACTTTACGTTCTTTTCTGCAATTTGATGGAGAGGTTTAGCAATGTCTGCAAATCTGTGAACATATGATCTATAATATGAACACAGGGAAACAAAGCTTTTGGTTTGTTTGGGATTTCTTGGCACAGGCCATTCATTAATGCTTTTTATCTTTTCAGGCAAAGTCCCAACACCTCGTTCAGTTATCAAGTGACCTCAGAAAGAAACTTGCTTCTGAAAAAGACAACACTTCTTGGGATTAAGTTTCAAACTGACTTGACGCAACCTCTCAAAGATAATGGTAAGATTTTCAAGTTGACCCTCAAACGTTTTCGAATAACAAATCAGATCATCTTAATACAGGATCAAAATTTTCCATATTAGACCAGAAAATACAACATGTGTCAATCTGATGAATGTGGCAGGTGCATTACAAAGACCAAATGCCATTCTTTTCCACATCCACTGTTCACCACCAGGTATTGAGAAAGCAGTTTTTGGTCTGTCTTCTTCCTTAATTTCACGTTGCCAATAACCTGATTTCATGTCAAGGCAAGACCACCATTTTGAACCAGAAAGTGCATCAAGACTATCATCAGTGCGAGGTAAAGGTTGTGAATCCTTTACTGTCACATCATTCAAGCATCTAAAATCACAACAAAATCTAACAGATCCATCTGGCATATTTACCATTACTACAGGAGCATTCCAAGGACTTTGGGGACATTTTTCAATTATGTCAGCTTCTGCCATTTTCTTAATTACTTTTTCGACAATCTTTCTTTTCACTAGTGGAATTCTGTATGGATAAAGTCTAATTGGTTGAGCATCATCTGTGTTAATTGTATGTTGGGTTAGTGTAGTGTGGCCTATGTCATTAGAATTTCTGGAGAAAACATCATGATTTTTAATCAGAAATTTTCTTAATTCATTTATTTGTTCTTCACTTAGATTCTTTGAGGACCTTTCAAACATATCTGTTAGGTGTTTGGGCATTATTTCATTCATTTTACCATCTGTTTCAGCGACATTATTTGATTCAGACGGTGCAATCATTTATTGATGCAGGGTGATATTCAGCTACTACTGTATTTTTAAATATTTTGCATGGTTCAGTTCCAAAATTTGCTATTCTAATGGGTAATGTATTTCTTCTAGGATCCACTAGGACCTTGGCTACCAACAATCCCATCTTTTCAGTAAAGTTCACTGCCGGTTCAATCAATCCATAGGAGCCTTCTTCCACAATTCCTAATGGTTTACTGTTTACTGTAATTTCAGAATGTGGAGGAACCTCAACAGTTTCAGTAATTGCTACCCGACAACAAACAGGTCCCTTAACGTTGTTAAAGAAACAGGTAACTTTTTCTCCATTTGCATTTAAACATCCTTTGCTTATCATCAAGTCACATTTGTTTGTCCTCATAAAGTCCATTCCCAGGATCCCTTCTTGTTGAATTTCAGCAATAAGCATCTCAGTATTAAATACTTTATTCCCAAGTTTTATATCCACATTTGCTTTACCAAAAAATTGTACAGTCTCTCCAGTTACCGTCAGCAATCTAAGATTTACAGGATTGATTTTTGGTGGATTTGACCATTGTTCTACAACACTTTTTCTTAAAATAGACACACTTGCTCCTGAGTCACAAAGCAATTTCATTTCATTATGATTTACTGTGCCCAATACAAAGTATCCTTCATCTTTTCCCAGACTGTTAAGCTTAATTATTGGGGACCTGGTATGAGAAGAGGACAAGTTTCAGTCCCTACACTCGCTCCATTCCAGTTTTCCTGGTTTTGCCTTTGACCTTGATTTCTGTTTTCTCTCCAGCCACCCTGAAATCTTCTTGAATTATCATAATTTGATCTATAATTTGAATTATGTCTGGAGTTATCTCCCCATTTAGGTTTGATATTATTTTGCCGATGGTTAAAACCACCAGATCTTTCCCTTGACTGATTTGTATCATTTCTATCATTGGTCTGAAATTTTGTGATTTATTGCTTTGCTGGTTCAATTTTACTTGTTGAACAAGTTCACCTATTGTTGCAGTAAGTTTGGCAAAGTTTTGTTTCAGTTCATCACTTCCACAGTTTTGTTTGCAATCTTCACACCCTTTAACAACATTCTCTTGAAGAGAACCAACCATTCTATTTCTTTGTTTATCAGCTATTCTGTGCGCTTCTAGTTTTACAGCCAGTGTTTCAACTTCTGACATGGTCTTTAGGCCATGTTCCCTAAGTCTCAATCTTATATCTGAGTCATTGATAGCTTCAATAAACTGTTCTGTCGCTAAAATTTCTACCACATCAGTGCTTGCAGAAGGATAGGCTAATCTTGTAAGTTTTCTGATATTCTGAGCTAGTTCAGGAAGTGTCTCCCCTTTTTCTTGGTATCGAGATTTTAACTTTGAGCGAAAGATCTCTGCTCTGTGTATAGAACCAAATCTATTGATGAGAGCTCTAACTAGAGTATCATAGTTTGTTCTCTGTTCATTTTCCAGTTCGCTGAGCAATGAACAAACTACCCCGGACAAACTGCTAGCTAGGTACAATGCTTTTTCATGATTATTCCAACCATTTATTTCTGCCACAATGTTAAATTGAGTGAGATATTCATCAATGTCTATATTTCCATCAAATAACTGAGGCTTGATTTTTGGGATTGTGTTTGTTCCACCATTCTGGGGCAATTTATGCAGTGAATGCACATTATGGTTTACAACTTTGCTTTCTGGTTCCTTTGCAACTCGATTTTCTTTAGAGTTTTCTTTAATGGATGAGTTACTTTCTACTTTTTCAATCCTTTCTTCCATTTCATGCAGTTTGTGAGAAACATTTTCAAATTGTGTGCTCATTGTCTCACTCAGGGACAAAATTGTATTTTTCACCACATGTGCAAACTGACTTAAATTTCTATCCAACTTTTCCTCGAAGGAGGTATTCACTTCCCAATGTTTATTCATATTTCTGTTTTCATTTTCATTATCAATTTCACTGGCTGGAGATACACCTTCAAAAACACTCTCTAGGGAATTGCTTTTGCGACTTTCGTCCATTGTGCTTTCACCACCAATACCAGGTTAACAAATATATAAAACTTTTCTAATTTAATTTAATCTTTTATTATTTCATAAAATTTTGTTTTTAATCTTATTATTCAGAAACCAACCCCACATCTGACACCATTTGTTACGAACTGTTCTTGCTACTCCACGAAGGATTCTTTCAGTCATAACATTTTCTGGGTTCGCCTGATACTGGCTTGACATAACATAACCTTTTAGAGATAATTTTTACCTGAATAAAATTAGTCATGACAGAATTTT